>JANZLX010000212.1:316193-329073 GCA_025531955.1 Erythroxylum orinocense
AAAAATTACGTTTGTAAAAAATATTGTAATTAATTAATTACAATATTTTAATTAATAAATGAATTATATTTTAATTAATTATATTGTAATTAATTAATTAATTAAAATAGTGTCATTAATTAATAAAATATTTTGCGTCGTCTACTTATGATAGGGGTACGTGCCATAATATTTTACGTTGAAATTAAAAGTAGCTAATCTTAAATTTTAATGTCATTAAATTATGAAATATGTGATTGGGACATAAAATAATAAGTGTATAAATTGCTGTTCAAGTGTATAGATTGCTATCCAACAAGTGTATAATTCGATGGGACATAAAGCAACAAGTGTATAAATTGCTATCCAACAAGTGTGTAATTCGATGGTAGAATCCAAATCTCTAAGTCCACATCTCAGCCAAGACTAATCAATTGTTACAACGCAACAAATATCATCTATAAAAAAACTCTAAAACATTACATAATAAAAGTAATCATAATAAACATTATGCACCTCAATTCCCAAGATGTCTCTGATCTTCTTTTGTATCGACTCTTCAGCGGAAATTATACAAAAGTAGATGTAATGATGCGTAAATATATTTGTAATTTGGTAATTGTCAACGTTTTTTAACAAGCTCGCTGCACATGGTTCACGCCATGTCAAGTTCACGTCCTCAAGACCCAATGCCTGATGATACCAAGAAAATAGCTTTCTATGGAAAAATCCTACTGGAAATCAATTATAAATTGATTGGAACGTCTTTTTAACGTGATAATAGAGTAGATACCTGGGGACAACGAGGAAACTTGATCAGAGAAGAGAGCAGGAGAAGATGAGAAGACGGCAGTTTGATGGTTTGTGATTCTATATTAGAATGAAAATTTGATATCCACCTTTTTAGAGGATTTAGTAGATTCCTAAATTTAAGGGAATAAATTCATTTCTTTAGAATTGAAAACCTTAAAGCAAATATTATTTTTTACTATCATTCTATTTCTTCATTCTCAAACTCTTAAATCAAACGCTCCCTTAGTTAAAGAATACCAAACCTTACTAAACAAAAAAAAAAAAACTATTAAGTAAACTTAAGAATTACTCCATTCCTCTCCATTCATTCCTCTCATAATGGAAAGAAACGGAGCAATGTCTTAAAAGAAGGAATGAAAGTAAAAGTCCAATAACCTTCTACCAAGCTTTCTTTTTCATTTCATACTCATTTCTCTCTTCTCCTACCTACCAAACATGCACACCCTGAATCTGTATGCACATATTTACGTTAATTTTACCTGGATGAGAGTAGCAGGTTGGAACAGAATAGCTGAGGATTTGATATGTGTCAGATGATGATTGGTCCAGGCAGCCGAATTTCAAGCTCTGAGTTCCCGACAACTTTGTACTAGAACTACTTCCGGAAAAAAAAATAAAACCTCTCTCTCGACTGTCGACACAAGGTCCGATCTTTCTTCAGATTTCGTGAAAATGGCAAATGCTTGGAGAAGAGACAACAACAGACACCCAAAGCTCCTCTCTCCCAAACCTCTGCTCCTTCTCCTCCTCTCCATCTCAATCCTCCTACTCTTCCTCTTTCTCACCACTCGATCTCCACCAAACCCACCTTCTTTCTCCAAAACGATAAACCCTACCAGCACACCATACCCAATTCCCCCCTTCGATTGCTTCACTTCCCCACAAGCACACCCTGTTGTGGCCAACGTTGTTGAGAATCTCAAGTACCCATTTATCTATTCGCTCTCAGATTTCGGATCCTTGCCCGACAAGCCCCACAAGAACATCGTGCGGCTGCTTAAAGGCAAGCCCTTTAGAAAACCCGATATTTCCACCACCATCCAGGAGTTCCTGGAAGGGGTTAAGGGGCAAAATGGGATGGTGCTCGATGTAGGAGCCAACGTCGGAATGGCTAGCTTCGCGGCGGCGGTTATGGGGTTCAAAGTTTTCGCCTTTGAGCCCGTGCTTGAGAATCTGCAGAGGATCTGTGATGGGGTTTGGTTTAATCGAGTTGGGAACTTGGTTACTGTTTTTGAGGCTGCTGCTTCTGATCGTGTTGGGAACATCACGTTTTACAAGGTTATCTGTTGTTTGTTCATTCAATTTATGATATGAATCTTGACGTTTGCTCTGTTTATTAGAATTTAATGCTTCTGATGCTTAGTTAAAGTTAGCGGTTCTCTTTATCTTCTTCACCAAAGAAATTGCAGGAATTTAGCGCATCAGCTTAGTATCATTATTTTCATCTTATTTGGTCTAAATTGTTCCATCTCATTTCATTCATGGGAAGAGGGATCATTTTCTGACATGCCTTATTCATTAGCTGCTGTTAAGTTGGCAAAGTTCAGATTGTTCCTGTTTAGTGCAACTAGCTTATACTTGTAATGAGCATTAGCTTGAATTGAAACTATACAATGATCAAGAAACTAAGTAAAGGAGTGTAAAAGAAACTCCTTTCATAAACATCCTAAACATATCATAGGCCATATAGCCATCAAAACATCTAAATCAATCACATACTCTCTGTTAAATTTGTCTTCTGTTTGCTGCACCTGCTCATGGCAATCATTTTCTATGCCACCAGCTTGTAGGACGGCTTGATAATAGTGCTGTTTCAGCCACGGGTGCAAAGCTTGCATTCAAGTCAAATGAAGAAGTAGCAATTCAAGTGAGGACTGTACCTCTTGACGATGTAATTCCAGAGTCGGAGACGGTTCTTCTTCTCAAAATTGACGTTCAGGGTTGGGAATACCATGTTTTGAAAGGAGCCTCAAAGTTACTATCGAGAAAGAAAGGCGAAGCTCCTTACCTTATATACGAAGAAGATGAGAAATTGCTGCAGGCTAGCAACAGTAGTGCCAAAGAAATAAGAGATTTTCTCCAAACAGTGGGTTATACTCATTGCATCCAGCATGGCACCGATGCGCATTGCACCAAAGATCAGTAAATGTTGGTGACTTTGCCTTCAGAAAAGAGAACCTAACAGCATAACTTGAGCGAACATGGCTTTTTGATTTAGATGTTGAAGTTAGTCATCACGATTTGTCCATACACCATTGCCTCAAAGAATTTCCAAATGTTTATAGTGACCTGATGAGTATTTGCCCCTAAACAGTTGAAGCTTCTCACAGGTTGGTTTTAGCTTCCTGTGGTGCTGATTCAACAGCGGATATCCCTAACACAAACTCTGAAGGAATTAGGATCAGAAGAAACTGCTTGTTGAGCTTAGCTTTATGGAATATTGGTGGACTGTTTGGTGACTAGGTTTTGGTTCACATTGTTTTGTACTTCTTTTATAACTCTTCGCTCATACATTGATATTTCACTGTAACTCTTTCCCTGTGAAATGATGGTTCAATTTTCCCTGTACACATTCTAGTTTTAATCAAAATATGATCTCCACGGGTGTTGCTAATTCTCTCCTCCTGAAAGGCTAAAACTTTTATTTTACATATCTTTCCCGTGGATTGAACTCCTGAAGCTCATAAATATTTCATTCAATTCCTTTTCTGCTTTAAACAAAAATATCCAGCAACTCCTACAGGAGAAATGTGAAAGTGAAAAGCTTGTAATTCCATACATATTCCATGTTTGTCTGCAAAAACTCATCGACTTAAAACTTGTGTTCTGTGAACAAAAGCTTCGTAAAGTTCTGAACTTGAGTTTGAAGCAACTTACTTTGGTAGGGGACAAAGCAAGCAGTGGTTCACTGAGTAGCAACCACAACTTTTCCTTTCTGGTTTCAGAATAAATTTGTCTGTTTTGGACAAACTCTTGGTGACTCATTTAGAACCATGCCTTATTGCATCATGCCACACTGTTTCAGGTAATAAGAGGAAGGACATTCAAGTAAAATCAAACGGGATGATTGTCTTCTTCTCACTTAGTGAGCCTTATCTAACTGAGGTGCTTGTAACCACCAATAAAGGTAAACGCTCTTCAACAAACACTTATACTCTCTTCTACTCTTTATAGTTAAGGTTCATCTTCGCTCTGTGCTTTCTTTTCTCTAATATAAAGTCAATTTAAGAGGGACCCCAGATCAATATTTCTACTTAAGATGGCAAGCTCGCTTTGTTTCATACATTTTTCTTCATTGAAGTCTCCAGAAAAACCAGGTACACCCATCTTTTTATTCTTTCTCTTTTTCAGATTGATGCAGGGTCGCTTCCTGTTTTATGTTTCCTATTATATTGCATTGCTTCGTCTTTTATACTAGGAGTGGTACTTCTTGGGGATACAGCTGCTGGAAAGGCTCTACATGTGAACAAAGTTTTCCAGAGCTCTAAAACTTCTAAATTTCAGTCCTTAGGAGTAAAGGTTAGTGCTTGTTATGTTGCGAACTTTGTTCTTAGCATAAGGGCTCAGTTTCTTTGTTAGAGGAGAAAGTGCTAAATCCGTTGAGATAATCAAGTGAGTACTTGAAAGTGGTCGTTGAGCTCTATGTTCTATTATGTCATGAGATTAGACTTTGGAAAGGATTGGTAACTTATACAGTATGAAATCTATGCCTGTGAATTAAATCAACCTGGCTTATGGTTTTCCCTTTGGTCCCTGTATTTCTGCTATAGACTCTCATCACAAAAATAATTTTCCGGCTATTGCGTGCGCTCGGCAGTTTACTCGGTGCCCATCCGTAGGTTCCACCGATACCAAAAGAAAAATGACTTACTAGAACAAAACATATTGACTTTAAAGCAAGTTTACCAAACACATCACTGATAGCTTTGTTCAATATACTTTGATTGACAGGCTGCAAACAGTAACCAAAGCACTAAACCAAATAGCATAGTGTGTTCTAATTGTGACGGAAATGGTAAGCCCTCAGTTATTTACTTTGTTTTCTTGACTTTTTCTGTTCTCTATTGACAATTTTGTGACAGAAACGTTTCTGTTTATCGACCTTCAAAACAGAACTTGCTTTTCAATGTTTTTGAGTATGCTGAGAAACTTCATCTCTTTATATTAATTGGTTTTGGAATCTGAAGAGGAATAAAATGGCAATTCCTCTATATTGGCTGAAATGTAGTATTTAATGTGATTAGAGCTTGGAAATTGTTTACATAAAAAGGAAGATTTTAATTCCTAGTCAACAAAGTTTTTGCATAAAAAGAAGATTTTCCTGGTCAGCAAAGCTTTTCCTATCATCCCCTTTGTTTAGTTGAAGTAATGCATAGGTCCATCCTGTCTTCCGAATTCATAAAGTTCCATCTGAGAATAACTGGACTTGGAGAAGCTTGAATCTACATGTTAAATTGCCAGGTGCTGTACAATGTTCTCAATGCAAAGGCACAGGAGTTAATTCTGTGGACCACTTCAATGGACAATTCAAGGCTGGAGGGCTATGCTGGCTCTGCAGGTATACCCACCATATATCACAGTTTTTCCTTTATGTTGGTAAACAATTTGGTACTTGATATCTTGCAGAGGGAAAAGGGACATATTGTGTGGAGATTGTAATGGAGCTGGATTTCTTGGTGGATTCATGAGCACTTATGATGATTAAAATAACACCTGTTCATCCTTGAGCTTCTTGTGCTGATTCCTGACACAAAATGGCAAATACCATGCACCAGTTGGTAGAGTCCTTGGCCTTTAAACTTCTATGCTTCTATTGTAGCATAATGGATAAACGATCTCAAGTTTGTTTGGACTTCGAACATACTCAAAAGGTTTAAATCATTTGTTGAGCTTGATTGAGCTCTCCTAACTCGAATCCGACTCTATTCTAATCCAAATTAGATTTTAACACTTGTAAATTTCTAATCTTTTCTTTCTTTAAATCAGAATCACATAAACGATTATATATATAAGAATATTTCGAATGATGACTCCAAAGGGATATTCGTGTTTGAACAATACTAGAATCCAAATTTTCTGATCAAAACCAAAGTTGGCCCGTACACTTCACTCAGCTGTATGGTAGAAACTGTAGTTTTTGACGAGAAAATGTTTCGTTAAGCCAATTTTCAAGCTACAAGACAAGCACTAGTCCGTCTTTCTTTCTCCACGCCACGCCGCTGACGACTCGGACACACAGCCTTTTACGATAATTAGTTCGTTTTCTTGACAAAACAGGCCATCAAAATGAAACAGGGTCAATATGTTTTCGTGTTACAAGCAGAACAAAGTTGGACCTGAAGCATATGGCTCCATCTCTAAAATTATCAGCTGTTCTTAATATTTTTCCCCACAACCTCGGTAATGAATTGTAGTCAACAACCACCAGCCTGGAAAACCATGTCTCCAATAATGAAAGTTATGGTCCAGCGCTTCGGATAAGAGTCTCTCAGGATGTTTCATAGTAAATATTATAACCTTCTTAGGCACATTGGCCCATCAATCGAATCCTGAAGTGCCCTCCCAATCCCATGCCCTGGATTCATAACTCTAAAACAATCATTCAACGCAGTGACACGCGTTTATCAGCATCTGCTATATCCAGATTTCAGTTCAATCTGCTATATGGTTTTATTTGCTTCTTCTACTATGGCGAATACCTCATACCTGTTCAAGTAACAGGTTAAGAAACCATATAAGAGCTTACAAGGAGCTGAAAATTTTTGGCACGATCCAACAGGTCTACAAACACATATTCAGTAACTTGTGCAATGGTTTACTGCATCCTGTAATAATACATTGAATGGTATTTGGACTTGTGAAGTTTCAAGAGCATATTTTACAATTTCATTGAATGTGAGAGTTACAAGAATAGATGGAAAAGAAAGGATTTCTAAATCAGGATCTTGCATCAATATACAATATTCAAGCAATTAAATACATCATGAAAGTATTAATCGCAGGATATCCCCTGATTACTTGAACGATTTTTCAGTTTCTTCCAGACAATGATTCTTCTCCTCTTTAGTCCAGCTCTGAATGCCACAAAAAATATTCATCTATAAGTTGACACATTATGAACACAAAGATTGAACTAAAGTAGAAAATTCAGAATAGTAAGATCAGGTACCTCAGCAACTTTATTCAGCTTGTCCCTAACATTCTGCAAAAGCTGGGATAGAACTCAAAATCCTTACCCTCAAGTATCTTCTGAGAAACCTGATGCAAAAGGAGATTCAAAGATTTTACCCTGATAGAGTCTTAAAATGAAAATTGCAAATGATTTCAAGTATAATATGAGATCACAAATCAGGTAAAACCAATGGTATACAGTCATATTCACAAAAAGATCATGCACTTCTGTATTGTTTCTGAGATTGATCAGATTACCTTTTTCCCGATCATTTGACCACCAGCAAAGTGAGCAAAGTATATATTGTAGAAGTGGCAGACGAATGCTTGAGGATCCTTATCAGACAAGTCCTTTAGTTATTGTGCATAAGTAACACCAGGAGAAGAAGGCTCTGGAATGGCATGATCTTGCTCTCTAAACCACTCCAAGTCTTTTTCCAATTCTTCAGATCTTTTTAAACCAGTTTTTTGGAACTCGGCATCTAAATGGGGATAAAAAAAATTGATTTCAGGACTTAATACTCCCAAGAGCAACAAGTTCATCTTCATATCACTCAAAGAATTGAGAAAAACTTGTCAAACTCGCTACAATCAACTAAAAAGGTACTTCAAGTTTTCTTATCCTAAACATCAAACACGCCCAGATCAAAGAATCCAAAACAAAACCAGAAAAAAAACAAATCTTCCTCATCAGAACAATACAGTTAAACAGTAACTACATAGTTATTAAAAAAGAAACTCACAAAAAGGATAAGCCACCTTTTGAACAATCTCTTCAAGAGTATCATAAACAAACTTGTTGTCAACTAAAAACCTCAAGTACCCATCAATAGTAGGTTCTCATTTTGGAACAACTTGCTCTTCTTGCTGCTTAACCTCCTTCTCCCCTTCATTTGCCTGCTCTTTCGTATGCAACTTCATAGCCACAAACCTCATCTCCTCCAAAAAAACCTTTAGCCTCACCAGGGTACCACTTTTTGTGCGTCTCCGTCGTCGTGGCTGTCACAACTACAACAGTTCTCGGTGGCATTTTGGCAAAAGCGGGAACTTGAGATCGAAAAGGCACCCTTTTGGGGACAAACCCAGATTGGAAATTTGTCGACGATGGTGTGACAGAGAGATGACAGGTGTTGTTAAACAGAGAATTGGATTGGGAAGAAAAGGAGTAAAAGAAGCCATCTTTGTGAACAAAGTGAGGTGATTGAGATTGAGAAGAAAATGCAATTCAGAATTCAAACGACAAAGATCGAGTAAACGGCACCTTTGAGTTGAAATCCAGGGGATGTGGGATAGATATTGAGGGGTGCTTTGCCATGAAATCGCGGGTCAAGTAGTCGTAGAGACAAAAGAGAAAAACAGAGCACTTATGTTTCTGTGTTCGTGTATCTCTCTTTAATGTATGACTCTTAAATGCTAGTCACATGCACCCCGACCGTAGAAGTGACCAGTATTTGGGAATTACAAGTTCGTGCATAAATATGATCGTCACAGAGAGCAACAGTAGGGAATTGTATGATTGTACAAAGAGTAGGTATATTATATCTTGGATAGTATACTTACGGGTGTGAATTAACATTTTATACCTCTGAGCAAAGACTTAATAATTAAATAATAATATTTTATAATTAATAATAACATACATAATAATTAAATACTAATATTTAATAAATAATAATAACATACACAATTGTGATAAATATATAGTTAATAATAATAATAATTAATAATTATAGAATTAATAAAGAATAATATCATAATTAATAATCAAATAATAATTAATCAATAATTAATTAAAATATGTAATAAATAATAATAACATGTGTGGTTAATATTAATAATTAATAATTAAATAATTAACAAAGATCATCACTAAAAAAATGTTAAAGTTCAATGTTCAAATAATAATTAATAAATAATATTTATTAAATGATAATAGCATGCTCATGAGGTAATTTTTTTAAAGTTAATAATAATAATAATAATTAGTAATTACATAGTAAATAATTAATTTGTAATTAACCAATAATAAGAATTAATAAAAACATGTAATAATTTATAATCAATAATAACATAAATAAATGATTTAATAATATTTAATAATGAATAATACCATAATTAATAATCAAATAATAATTAATGAATATTAATTATTAAATGATAATAACATGGCGTAGGATTTGAAGTAGAGTAAAAGCGTGAAGGACTATTATGCAAAATTGATTTTAGCCTCACGAGTTAGTGACATGAGAACCATGTGTGTGTGTGAAGGAATTTAGGGCCTGAAATTAAATATCCAGTCAAGCTATTCAATCCAAGGAATGGTGTGAGGCATTTTCTTTATGTTTTTTTTTATAATCTCCTTATGAAGTAACATGTATGCAATTATATAGTTAACAAAAATAATAACAAATAATTAATTAATTGATAATAAAAGTTAATAAAAACATGTAATAATTTATAATTAATAATAAAATAAATAAAATATTTAATAATGAATAATACCATAATTAATAATCAAATAACAATTAATCAATAATTAATTAATAAAATTTAGTAAATAATAATTAAATGCATGGTTTAGTCACAACCATGCATGGAATAGTTTGTAGTTAATAATAATAATAATTAATAATAACATAATTAATCAATAATAAGAATTAATAAAAGCATGTAATAATTTGTAATCAATAATAGCATAAATAAAATATTTAATAATGAATAATACCATTAATAAGAATCAAATAATAATTAATAGATTAATTAATGATATTTTTATTAATCATTTAATTATATTATAATTAACTATATTTTAACAAATAAATAAATCTATTCATTATAGTTTAATTGTTATTAATCATATTTAAATTAATTTATTAACTATATTTTAACTATAATTAATTAAGAAATGAAAAATTATCTTTGTCACAGATGACTCTAGGTTAACTTAACATTCAATGATTAATAATTTATTTATAAATTAATTAATACTAACATAATTAATTTATCAATTAATTATGTTTTAATAAATCAATCTGTTAATTATATTTTAATTATTATTAATTATATTTAATTGTTGAAATGATTTTTAAAATAGAAGGTCATTGAAAATGTGTAAAAAGAGTGTAGAAAAATTGTTAGAAAAAAAAAGTGCTCCATGCTCTGTTTTTACTATTCTCATATGAGAATATCCTTAGGTATTTTAAAGATGAGCTGAAATGAGTTTAGAGTTAAGAAAAAAGCAGTGATGTGATGTCGTGATATGAGGAGAATTAAAATGATAAGTTTGAAATGAAATGAGGGTGTTAATGAAGATGAAGAAATGCAGAAAATATGAATATGCGTAAATGATAGCTTCTGTTTTTGATATGTTTAATCATGGATTTTGATTTGTATTTAAATGAGTTGAGCTGAAATAGAAGTCAGAATAAAGAGGAAATAAGTTAACAATGATGGATTTAATATAAGATATGAAAAAGAAAAAAATTTATGTAGTTTTGTGAATTTGAAGAAGAACGTCTGTCACGGTCGTGCATAAGCACAATCGTGACAAAGAGGGAGCCTTCTGCACAATCATGATGGGAATGAAAAATTAGGCAGTACACGATTGTGCATAACCACGATCGTGACAAAAGGGAAGCGTCTTGCAGTGTACGATTGTGCACGAGCAGGATCATGACACAGGAGAATCAATTGGAAATGCACGATCGTGATAGAGAGTGTGTAGTGACTTTTGACAGTTTTTGACATCCTTCGCTATTTTTACCATAACTTCTTTCTCCGAAACTTCGATTGACTTGAAATTTGGACTACGAACTCCTCACACATTTTTTTCTTCTCCACCAAATTTCATAACCATCTGAAATAATTAGGAAATGATTGATAATGAATGATTGATAAATTTAAGATGAAATGAGTTGGAATTTCTTAAATGGAATGATTTCACTGAACAAGCTTCAGTATTTTGGCTATATCTTCATCTGCAGATCACCAAATGGAATGATGTTTAATTTAGATTAAATTAGAGACATGTGACTACAAATGTTATGGGCAAATCACATGAAAGAGCCCCTGTGATATACTTGATTATTCATCTTAGCCCTTGTGTTTTTGATTCGTTCACGTTAGCTCCTGTATTTTTTATTCTCATTCAAAATATCCAATTGAGTGTTTTGGGACAAATTTGCTCTTGGATTATTGGAATACAGATTTTTTTAAAACAAAAGCCATAAATCCCCAAAATCCATCTTCCCCTCACTACAACACTAAATTCCTGTTCGCCACCTCTTCCGTTACTTTCCCCAGAAAACTCAAATCATTATCGCCAAGCTTCGCTTCTACCCTAGGGTTTTTCTTCTTTTTCTTATTCTTTCTGCAGGCATTTAACGGGATAGGGTTTTCATTTATTGATTGAGGACGAAGAAGGAGAAAGAGATGGGGAGCGTGGATCGAGTGGAGGAGAGAACATTTAAGATGAATTTCAGCGAAGACGGAGTTGTCATGTTGAGAGATAGAGTGATGGATAAGCTCAAGGAGTTCATGGGCGATTACACTAATGATACTCTTATGGTGGGTATATTTATTTATTTATACATATGTATTACCCTAATTGCCTACCTTGTTGCTTGGATTTTGAAGTCTGTTTAAGTCATGGAATGGAAGTGGATAAACATATTCTCAAGAATTAAGCGAGCTTCAGTTGTTGGATTGAGGAGAGTTATTCAATATGATTCCTTTTTCGTTAAATTGTCTGAGCTTTGTTTTGGAATGCACTGTACGTTTTTTAAAAAAATCACATTTCGTTCTATGCGATTTCTCCTGGCAGGCATTGAGTTGTAATCTTATAGTGATGTATTTTAGCATCTCAAACATATCTATTCCAATTCTCCAATTTTTAAATGTATGTAAACCTTGAGGAATGATATTTCTTTGACGATTGTTCTAATGATGTTTCGAGTTTGTTTAGGAATGTGATGATAACATCGATTCTTTTAAGATTATGTAGAGTTTACATTTATGGTTTGCTGATCTACCTAAAGACTTTCTGTCTCATTTCTTAAGATTATGTAATTCCTCTTTTATGGAGATTTGGCAACTAAATTTTATCAACTTCTGAATTGAATTTCAAGGAATATGTGATCGTGCTGCTCAGGAATGGCAGTCGTAAAGACGAAGCAAGGAATGAATTGAATGTTTTCCCATGAGACGATAGTGATTCTTTCATGTCTTGGTAATTTTCTTGGTTAAAAAAATATGTATTTTAATAATCCAAGGGCAAATTTGTCCCAAAATACCCAATTGGATATTTTGAATGAGAATAAAAAACACAGGGGCTAAAGTGAACGAATCAAAAACACAGGGGCTAAGATGAATAATCAAGTATATTACAGGGGCTCTTTTATGTGATTTGCCTAAAAGATCCTTCAATGTGGTGTTATACAACTTAACCATTCCCTCTTGAGCTGAAAGGGATGATTCCTGCCTCCGGAGAGATGCCTCTACTGCAGATACTCTAGCTTCCATTTGAGTGTGAATCAATGATGTAAGCATAATAAGTAGAAAAAGAAAATGTTAAAGTTATTGTACCAATGGAATTATGGTTTGAAGGACCCATTTTGTGAAGAACTAAGTTGCACGTAATTATGTTTATGTAAATTCCCTACAATTTTATCACTCTTTTTATTATCCCTAACATACGTTGACCTAAGCCTCATTAAAATCTTTTATTAAAACCTTTTTATTTTTGTTTCCAGTTAATTATAAACGGTGGAGATATGATTTTATTGCAAGCTTATGGTTAAAAATCCTTTTATGAATTGATTTAAGGGTTCTTACACTTTTCATCCTAAACATTTTGAGTGCATTCAGTGAATCCTTGTTAAGGGTGTAATTTTTTTCTTTATATTTAAAAAATTATATA
>JANZLX010000212.1:329173-355601 GCA_025531955.1 Erythroxylum orinocense
AAGTTGTAGAGGATTGTTTTATCTTTCCGACGCTATAAAGTTTGTAATTTTTGGATGTCGGAGTCAAGAGATATGATAGATGCAAATTATGATGTTTTATAGAGTGTATAAACATGATAGCTTTGATGATTGATGAGAATTTGTGATTTTGATGATCCAAATGGATTGACATTTGATAGTTTCATGAGTTTGATTTGGTGTTTGAATGTTTTAGAAGTGTTTTTGCATGAGAATAAGTGAATTTTGCAAGATCATAAGTGTTTATGATGTTAGAAAGGTTGTAGGAAGCTTGAAAGAAGGTTTGGAGGACTTTGGGGAAGTCCCATGTCCGTTTAACGGACATAAGGTTCATTTAACTGACCTTCTCAGGTGATTTTGGAAACTTTGGACAGTATGTGTCCGTTAAATGGACATGGATGTCCGTTTAATAGACCTTCTCGGACGAAATGGAGTGTTTGGCTAGTCTAAGTCCGTTAAACAGACATACATGTCCGTTTAACGGACATCCTCAGGTCAATTTCAGTAATTTACGATTTTGACCAGTTTAGAAGCTGAATATCGCTTCGAGGCCGCTAATACGAGCTGTAGATCTCGATGTCTTCTTTCCAATGGTCCAAGAATGAAGTCAATTGGACATTTGTGGAAAAAGTTATGGCAATCGCGCCAAAGTATGTTCAAATTGATTTTGGGTGTGAACATGGTGTACTCTTTTGACCATAACTCCCTCATCCGACCTCCAATTGAGGTGATTCTTGAAGTCATGGTTTTCTAAGACATGTAGCTATATATCCATAAAAATTTGTAGCATTTGGAGTTGATTTGAGAAAGTTTGTATTAGAACAAGTAAGAATTCAGTTAGGAGAGCATGATTAGGGTTTGAGCAGATTTGAGCTTTTTAAGCATATCTTGAGCTATAAAGCTCTAATTGAAGTGTTTCTTTCTTTAAAGCAAACTAGAGAAATAGAGACATGATTTCTATTAAGAAGTCAAATTGAAATTATGATTTGAAGACTTCCAAATTCTGTTCGCAAGTAGGATAATTGAGTTCAAGCATGGTGACTGATTTGTATGAGCACACCATGGAACCATTTGTGAGTGAATTTTGAGATGTTACAAGCATGGAGATGAATTGTTAATGTCTAATAAGGGTTCGATGAAATATATATATATCCGCAAGAGGTTGGGCTTCGGAATCAAGCGGGGTCCAACAGACGAATGAGTAAGCAAGAGAGTTGGGTTCTGGAAACGGGATCCAACATTTGTAGTATCAAAGCAAGTGAGTTTGGCTCTGAATACAGGGTCTAACATTTGTGGTATCAGAGCAAGAAAATGAAGAACAGTTATAGGTGTCATGGTTTTGTTAAGTGGTTGGGTTTCGGTCCCAACACACTGCACTCAAGACTTTAAGAAGGAAAAGTGGAACCAATATGAAAAATAAAAATGTCCTTTCAAAAAGTAGAACATGAAAATAGTTAAGTGCTTTAATTATAGTAATAAGGATCACTTTGCTCTCGATTATAGTGAGCTCAAAAAGGTACAATATTATTGTGAATACATTTATTCGGTGAATATCTTTTGTTCTATTTTCTAACTAAATCACATCTTTTGTGGATTGTAAACTTAGGGGCGGCTAACCATGTAGTAAAGCATAAATATGCCTTTATGAAATTTTAAAAAAAACTTATATGGAATATGTTGGATTTATGTAGTAGATAACTCAATGGTTGCTGTAGAAGCGATTGGAATCTATAAATTAGAAATGAGTGGTAGTTGGTCCTTAATCCCATAAAGTGTTGTATGCTCCAAAGATTCGATGGAATCTTATATCTGTGTTGGTTAGTAGTCAAGTAATAATTACTTATAAGGAAGACCTTAAATTTCATTAGTCAAGTAATAATTACTTATAAGGAAGACCTTAAATTTCATTATAATACAAAGCATATAAATACCTAGTACAATTATATGAAAGATATAGTTGTAAGAGGAGAAATGAATATGAAGTATATATCTATATAAGATATGGTGGAAGGCCAAATGACAAAACTAATTTTCCAAGATATAAGCATCGGGCATGTGAAATCACCCTAATTATGTAGATATTAAAATATAATAAATTAATATTTCTCTATGCATATTCATTCAATGTATTGTCATATACAAATCCAAATATATTTTGACATTGTTTATTAAGTAATAATCATTACATAGTACTTGATTATGAAATTTATTTACTTTATATGTCATATTTTTTATGTGAATCAAATAGTATGTCAAGTAGATAAAAGATTGGCCTTATTAAACATGCAATCAACGTTAGGTTCTGTAATAACTAGAGATGAGGCTAGTTTTAAGATTAATTATCAAGGTGATAATTGAAAGGTGAAGTAAGAAACTTAAATTGTGAATGCCAACCTAATGATAAGTTAAAAGGAAATGAGTTTGAAGTGATCATATGGTCACCATATGTGTCTTAAATTACCAGATGAGAGTTTAAAAAGATAAATTTAATAGTAGACAAGTAAACTCATATTAAACATTAAGTATGTTTGAACCAACATCTATACGGTATTGCATTTACAATATATATATGTTATAAATTAATAGGAGTTAATATCAAAACATGACTCTTACCATATGTGCATAAATGACTATAAAAAATGATTAATGTAAGTCATAAGATCCTATAATAGGACTTTTGTCTAATTGTTAAGAATTAAATTTAAGGTTTGCCACTTTACAAAGTTACCAATCATGTTTGATACCATTTTATGAGACAATTCTAGGAAAGCAAATTAATTTTAATTCAAGAGAATTTAAAATAGAAGAAGGTCATTTTTTATTGGTACCTTGCATAAGAAAATTTTGTATTCAAAGGTGGTTATTAACTTTTAGTAGGAGAATTGAATACTTTTGTCACATGATAAAATAAATGAGATCAAAAGAGATTAAAATGTGAGATATGACCTAGGATATCACATACAAATCTACTCAAGGATCAATTCATTAATTGAGATGCCATACGCTCCTAACAAAAATATGACAACATGCTCTTGTAGTATGTTGGTCAGATGGGTTACCAGATAACTATGAGAAAAAAAAAATGTCTAATGCTCATCATCCAAACCCATCATATGTGATTAGGAGAAGATAACTACTGGACGCACTTGATGAGAATGTAATGTTTGATATTAACTGTTAGAAAGCTATTAGGGATTTCAAATTTAATATAAAATGATCATTTAAATTCATAAAGAATAATGTTATGATCATTGTGTGAAGATCAACTGATAAACATTTAAACAAATTCTTGTGTTCTCTATAAGAGGGAAAAAAACATAAGAAGGATCCTTTAGTTTATGGAAATAAGAAACTTATCCTTAAGTGATAAGTCCCAATGATGCATATTTGACCCTAAAGTGACATGTTTATCTAGACATGAATTTTCTTACATGAAGATTATTTGATAAAAAAATGAACACTAGTGTAATCTAATTCCTTATTCATATGAAAACTGGCTAGATCTCACTGAAACTTAGGATTATAGACAATGTCAAAATTAAAAAGACTATTGATGGACGATAATAAAGTTATAACAGAAGGGGATTATCTTAGCACACAACTAGATTACCTAACTACAAACTTAATTCATTATCTTCTAACTCCATAGATTGGCAATAAATAATTCTAATTAATTTAATAACTAATTACATATGGAAATATTTAAAAGCGCAAACCTTAAGATTAACTAATTTGATTTGTTCTGGTTTAAGCATATCACTCCTAAATTCACCTTCATCTTGTGGTTAGTATTCAAATAAAGATTGAGAAATAAAGTTTCAAACGATGTTCAAACCTCGCATGTTAGCTTCTTGAATCCATTAATAATATGTTTTTTTAGTGCCAATTCTCTCAAATTTTGTTATTCTCAATCTTTCAATTGTTTGGTTGCATTTATTTTGAAAAAGATTAACCAAAAGTAATGTACTAAGCAAGGAATCAATTGAAGCTAATGGGAGGCGACTTTGATTTATTCAAAATTATTTTGAATTGCAATATATATGCAATACGGTGAAAATAATTAAAAATACTAACCAAAAAAAGTTACTAGATAATTTCACATTTATCTCCAACACTCTAAACTAAAAAAACAATATATTTTTTTAAAGGATAGTAATATATTCATTGAACAAAATGAGTATACTCAAGTGTTTAACAATGCTAAAAGCAATTACATTAAGAACTCAATGAGAGGAATAGCCAAATAGAGGAAACTACATGTAGTTGATCGATCTGACTTTCATCTAGCTAGGTAATTCTCCAGGTGGCTTTAATTTTAGAGCTGATTTTGTGCTTGTGATTGTAGAGGCTTAGGTGTAACCTGATTTTATCCTATATAATCTTGATTATCTCCTCTTCTTTATGGATTGAGTTTATGTGCACTTTATTATTTCTTTCATTCCATACACCAGTAACAAGATAAGATAGAGTTATACAAATTAGCCATTTGTCTCCTTTAGATATGTTTGTAATGTTCTTGCTCCAATTCATAAGGTCAGTCCATTTGGAAGGAGGGTTTACCACTTTACATAAGTTCATTATGAATCTCCAATCTTTGTTTGAGTAGATACATTGAAGATGAATGTGTGATTCTCGTTCTTTATTATATAGAGCACAACAGTGTGGAATGTACATTTATTTTACAAGTCTATTTAGAGTGGGAAGTTTAAGTTTAAAGGCAGTCCACAAATTGTGAGCAACTTTGGGATAATAATCATTGCACCCAACCATTTTGTGCTAACCAACACAAGGAAATGAGTATCTGTAGAGTGTTCTGTTGGAGTAATTTGTGTATTTTCCTATATAGCTTTGTCTTCATGTTAAGAAAGGTGAAAACGATTAAAGGTGACAAGTGGATTGAGCTGAAGTTGACAACAGGTATTGCTTGTGCTACACTAGCATTTGATTGATGATTCTTTGCGGAGGTTCTAGATCACCGATTTGATCACGAGGACCATAAGGAGTCCATGAGTCATGCTTGGTGAGTTCTTCATTTCCTTCTTGGTTTAAGAATACTTACCTTATCTTGTTCATGGCCTTATTAACAAATTTCATCATTGGTGAGACATTATGAGAGATTTCAAAATTCAATTGGATTATGCCTGAATCCTTAATTGTAACAGTTCACTAGGTTATGTAACTCATTAATTGAAGTAACCACCTATTTCTCTGTAGGTGTTGTTGACCTTTAACATTTTTCTTTATTATTTCTGGGAGGCTCTCTCTTTTTAACTAGTTTGAACTCTTTTCTTTTCTTGTATTTTTTCTGATAAGTCCTCTTTGTTAAATTTGTAAAGCTTAGGTTTCTTAATTTAATTTCAATTTAAAACAAACTGGGGATATAAATATATAATAGGAAGTACAGGCCATTGAAATTGACTGAGTTGTTTAATTAATGGGTTGTTCTTTGTGTTTGTGTTTTGGAGACGCGCATTTGGTGAGAGTAGAGAAAGTCTGAAGTTCCTCGATGCTCAAGGTACAAGTGGCAATAAATGTCAGCTATTAATGACATCTCTGCAATTTTTCTTCCCAACATCCGGCCAGCTCCACCTAATAATTGTCAATGAGTGTGGTATGTAAAAGTCGATAAAATCCTTATACTACGTCCCAAACGAGTGCCGCAAATGAAAGAGGCCATTCCATGGTAATTTTGTCATTAGGTCTAAAGTAAGGATTTGTTGTACCAGAGAGAGAGAAGAAAAGTCCAAAATGAGTTGTTGATGTGGGATTGAAACTTGGACTCTGATATTTTATTAACCATTTTGAAACACACCCACTTTGGCTTTTTGCCTAATTTGATGTTGGCTCCATTTTGCCGTACGTTACATAACCTGTCTGTCTTCTTCTTTCCTACCTATCACCGAACTTGTAACAGATTTAAGTGGGAAAGGCGGAAGGGTCTATGAAGAAATGGCAGCAGATGTGAAATCAATGGTTAACAGTGGCAATTCAGAGATACTAGTGACTCGAGACTTACTAGGAGAGTTGTCAAAAGTTTTAGCTCACAAGGATTTACAGGAGCCTTCGCCTGACTTAAAGTCGAAGGTGGCTATCTCTTTTTTGTTTTCCTTTTCCAATCTTCCTTTTCATTTTCCCAAGTTGTATTGCAAGTGTTAGCTGTATGTATGGCTTGATGTTCCCATTTTGCCCATAAATCTGTATTCCTAAACCTACTGCTTCTGTTCTGATATATTCCTTATTTGCTTTTTTTTTTTTCGAGTATAAGAGTGTGATACTTCTTTTGCATATTAAATTATTCTAACTCAACTTGCACTGCCGACAGGAATGCTGGTCCTCTTCATTAGCATCTATTAACTATACTAAGAGACACGATCGCCATGTCATGCTGAGAACATCCCAACTGCAGAACAGAAAGCTGTCCTATTTCAACCACTTTCCTTCAGCCAAGTTCCTGGAAGAAACCTCCCTGGAACTGAAACTCCAGGTACCTTCAATTGATACTTCAAACCATTTGCAGAGCGTGTGTACGCTTGACAAGGTCAAGTCAGCTCTGCAGAGGGCAGATAAACAGTCCTATTTAAAGAAACGATCGTCCTCCTCGCCACCAACACGATCATCAGACTACAAACAAGAGGAGGGAGAGGAAGGAACTGAAGGAGCTGGGAATAAATCTATGTTCGCCGCTGGGTGTCCTGTTTGTTTGATGTATGTCATGGCTTTGAAGAATAATCCCAGATGCCCTCGTTGCAACGCCATCATACCTTCACCATTGTTGCTTGCCAAGAAGCCTAGATTTGACCTTAACGCAGTGTTTTAAAAACCGAACCGAATCGGTCGGTTAGACCGAAAAATCGGTGAATCAGAGCATGAAACGATCCGGTTTAACCAGTATTTTTTGTTAGTGATTGACTCATTTATTTTGCGGTCGAACCGGTAAAAATTGTTGAATCGGTGAAAGAAAGAATCGGTCGGTTTATTTAAAATGCCTTTTGATGATTCCAACTGAAATGAATATTATGATTAATGATATTTTTTTAATCTTTTTAATAAACTATGACTAGTAATTTATGTTATTTTATTTTGTGTTGTATTTGGCAAATTTTTTTTTAAATGTATATTTTAAAATTTAGACGTTTAAGTTTACAATTAGATAAATAAATAATTAAATAATATATTTAAAAATTATCTTATATATATGATATATAAAATAAAAATTTATATATTTATTAATCATCAGTTCAATCATAATTAAATTTTAATTAAATCATTAACTCTTGAATCAGTTTCTTCTTCAATTTAATTACCGTTGCGGTTTTTAAAATATTGCAGCTTAACGCGTCTCTTTGAATTTTGCTACGAAGTTTTTTTTGGCTTGCTTGTCGATTAGTTTTAGCAATAATTTTCTTATAAAGGTTCGACAGGTCGTGTGACCTAGACCATGTAAATTTAGGACAGAGACATTTGCGGGTTAGATTCATAAAACTCTGTACATGTTAGCAGATCTGCGTCTTCTGAAATTGGCTTTTTAGGCCAATTTTAATTGAAAATCAGAAGGCAACAATATTCTTTTGGTGTAAATTTATTCCCTAGTCAGCCAGTACTTTTAACTTATTCAAGTATAGTACGTGGTTATGTTTTACATTGTTGTCACTGGCAAGTAACACGAATAGTGAAAGAAACATAAGGTTTCACCTTTCTGTCTGCAAGTAAATAATGAATTCAAGAAAAATGCAAGGGAGAAGGAAGGGGTACAAAAACATGGAAGCAAATGCCCGTGATTGATTCATTTAACCAGCGACGTCAACTTCCAAAGCATTTAAAGCTCCAAGAAGAGTCGCACTGAAGATGCCACGTGGCAGATTTGCATTAATTATATTGCAATGCTTCATTTAGTCTGCAGGGTCTTCACACTGACGGCGATTTGACTTGCAGATATTTTTCTCAGAAGCCGACCGCCGCCCATCAACAATTGCTACTCGTCCGTACCGTTGATCCAAGTACTCATTATCTTATTCCTAAGCTACTTAAATACACTTTTTCACTGGTTGATTTCAACAGATCCTCTTGTTTCAAAATTTTTACATCGATTTCAATAGATTCTAGACCGGAATAATATAATAAAAAAATTAATCAATTCTTGTATTAAGGGTTTGATTGATTGAGCTTTTGTCAATAGAATTTTTTTAAAAGTCATTTGATTATTTGGCTGCCAATTTAAAAAATGGCTTTTTTAAAAGAGCTTTAACAGTAGACTGTTTGGCAACCTAAAAATAAAAAGTACTTTTATTAATTTTAACTATTTTTTTTACAATAAAATTATTTATGCTAAATAATTTTTAAAGTATACCAATATACAAAATACGATGTTGTAGGAAATAATTTAAAAAGATATCTTATTTTTTATAAAAAATTAATATAAAAAATAAATATTAAAATATGTAAAAAAAAATTAAATAATATTATAATCCTAAAATAAATTGAAAGTTGTAAGAGTCTCTCACTTGATGATCACATTTCTTGTAGTTTTTAATTTTGATGTTTACGGAGCAACAACAATGGCTTTTCTTCGTCAAGTTAATTAAACTTGGAACATACTCTTCTGGTCTCTCCCTCACTTCCAATCTTCACTTCGATGCTGCTCATTTTAACCATAGCTTTGGAGAACTCTAACTCGAAACGCAGCCCAAGCAAACCTCGTATATTGCCAGCATATTTCTGCAAGAAACTACGTGTTGAAGCATCGTCCAACAGTCTCTGGTCTGACTCCAGAACTCCATTACCGTCACGTACGTTCTTGAAAAAGCTGACGTCAAAGTTGGTCTGGCTATCTTTGTCCAAAGCAACTCGTTTTAGACCATCTCCATCTTTTGGACACAGAGCTTGGAGCTGCGTCAGGAACTGTTGGCTTATTGTTGGGTCTGCGTTGCCTGTTCTTGTGAAGTTGTAGAGACGATAGCTGAAGAATCGACACTCAGTTTGGCCTATGGTATGTGCTCCTGACAAATAGGAATGTCACATTATATATATAAACACACACTTATTATAACTTGGCAAGATTGTAATATGTATATATATATACCAACTAGAGTGACAAGATCAAGATCGTCGAGTCCTTTAGCTGCGAATTTTTGCTTCTGAACAGCGATGGAATCCAGAGGTGAAGGTAAGTTCGAGGCTTGAGAAGACGAACTGACCCTGCCATCTCTTCTTCCTGTAGGGACTGACCAACTTGGACCTCCGCTCTGAATCAGTAAACTGTTTACAGTTAGTTTACTTCAATTGTGTTTCAGGCATGATAAAGGGAAGAAAAGTGATTACCAAGTCCACAGAATCTCGAGCTGCAAGTGCGAGTGTATCAGCACACGAGATTGTTCCAGGACACATGGCCTCCAGTTGTGATTTTGCATCATCGATCACTTCAAATCCTCTTAATCCAAGGTTCTGAGGGGCAGTCCTCTCAGCAGAAGAGCCTGAGATCAACACTGAACCATCACAACCCTGTGAAAAAATAGACTTGACTGATGTTAGTGACACTCTGTCTAGATACGGTTCATGTAAGTGGAGAGGAAGAACAAGTTAACCTGAACAAAACAGTCATGGAAATGAAGCCTCAGCAATCCAGCTGCTATTGTCGGATCAGTATTGAAGTGTGATTCAACAGTGGACCTAACTATATCCTCAGCTTTTGGACAGGAAGATGAGTAAAACCCAGTTTTCAATTGACCTGTCACAGGCAAAACAATCGTCAAGATCACTACCAGGCCTGCTATGACTTCCATTTTCCATTCCTGCTACGATTCAGCATCACCACTTAGTATTTATACACAGAAGCTAATCACTATGAGTCGACCTTTTCTTAGTGTAGACGCGTGGGACCGTGTAAACTAAAAGTAGTGGTTTCCTTGTGATTTTGGTTTTGTTTATGGGAAAAGTTGGTAAAGTGGATCTTGCAATGCTTTGTATTGCATTGCATCTTTCTTGAAGTAATGATAATGGAGCTGGCTCTCTATCTGTGTGTCCTATTCCTTTGATTGATCCTGAAGCTTTATTCTCTCTTGACGCGTTTTTAATATTTTTCTTCCTACTCACTGTCAACTTTTCCTTCTGTTCCCTTGCATTGTTTCTTCGCATTCACATGAACTTTATATCAGATTATAGTTTTGTGTTTGCATGGCTTAGTGACTTTAGTTCGATCAACGTCGAATCTGATGGAACCATAGGATTGGAACTAGAGCAACATCAGATTCGCGAAGGGGCACAACTCATAGTGGCAGGTCTCATGTCACGAACAGTTTGGTACTTGCAGAAAGCTGGAGGCATTGGCCAGAGAAGATATCTTCAAGTATTGTTTAGCTGTTATATGGTGGCATTTGAAGTGGAGTTTGTTAAGAGTTTTGTGTAGGACAGGACAATCCTATATTGGCCAACACCACAAATACCATTTTCAATGGACAATACTTTTGGCAAGTTTCACATGTCTTTTATCAGAATTTTCTAATCAGTTGCAAGATCAAATCTTGATGGGGTTGCGTTGAACTATTACACCCTTCTGTCTAGCTAGTTGCTACTCTTCTACTGCTACTTCCTCCTCTTTATTTTCCAGGTTCTTTTTTTGGGCTATGAAGATCTGATCTGACACCAACTTCAATTTCTTTTTCTGCTGTAAGTACAAGCACCTGCATAGTTCTTCTGTAAAACTATCTTTTCAGTACTACTTGTTGCACTTCTCTCATGGTACTACTTCGCTATCTGTCACCAAGGAGTATAGAGCCTTGGACGGTCATATTGCAATTGTGGGAGCTCTAATTTCCAAGTTGGGTTCTAGCTGTGTTCTATATTCTGGTAAATTGAAACAAGTAAACAAGTAATCAACCTTGAAGCTGAAGTGAGAAAGAACGATTCTCCTGATAATTCTTCTTTTAACAGAATCAAATCAGTGTCATCAGGACATTCTCAATTCTCAAACATTCATAGTTTTATGCCTTAGCACATGTTAGAATTTCATGCAACTAAACGGTACAAGAAGCAAAAGCTATAACCAAATCTTCAAACAGAAAACTTGTATATATGGATATGATTGTTGTGATACAGAACTCAAACTACAACGTCATTTATATAACATCTTACATTGGTGTTAGTATCTGAGATATACTTTATATGTAAAGGAGTAGAATGAGTACAAAAGTGAAGGACCTCGCTTTCCTTGAACAAAGTATTGTCATTCCTATCCTAAGACTTAGCTACTTGAACAAAGTATTGTCATTCTTGGACGTAGGAGAAGTATAAGGATCGCACGACCCTTCACTTGCTTCAACATAAGATGCGGATCCCCTCACGGGGAAGAGGCCGTCGAGCATTGTCTCACATTCTTTAACAAGTTTGTACAGCAAATCGGTAGTGAAGAACGGCTGCTGCAACACCCTCTGTATGAAGGGTAAGCGAATAAGTGCACCGGTTCTTTTATCGTACTTCTTTAGTATTTTCACCAATCCTGTCCAAGGAACAACACAGCATTTTCAAGCACAACACATAAAACCCAACCTGTACTAAGACCATAATGAATCAATCACCTGTATAGTTCAAGGCACTATAATTCTCCAGTAAAACCATCTCTCCATGGAAGTCTACGATCTCCTTACGAATCTTTATCGTCTCTTCAATGGAAACCTTGGCCTTCGCCACCCCATCTTGCAACTCCTGCACCAGAGTTGCAGAATTTTAGTTTCAAATTTCAATCTCTGAATAGCTTATGTCCTAACCTCAAAATCACTCAATTTCAGGAGGTAGTAATCTAATCATACAAGAATTCAAATGTTGTCTTTAAAATTGGACTAACAGAATCAAATCGTTATTCTTACAGGTGACAGTTAAAGGGTCCAAACTAAGCAAGTGACATTGTTCATTCAACCGCCTTAACTGCCCCTTACAATAGCCCTTTGTTCATTCAACAATGTCAAGATCTAACATTAAGTTCCAATCAAATTCAACTTAAGCAATTAAAATTATGCACTTTTCTCCGGTCAGTTTTCCGGGAAACCACGCAACGGATCAAAACCGTTCCTAGCGTGAGAAAAAAAAAAGAAATCAAGAAAAAAAGAAGAAGAAGAAGAAGAAAACAACGTACGCTACCTTCAATCTGATGATGTACTCTTCCTCCTTCTCCATGAAAAAGGCGTTGAATTTCTCCAGCTCATGCTCCAACAACTTGATGAAATCGATTTCTTCCCGAGTCACTCCTTCTTCTTCCAACCTGAGGCGCTTGTTGGGCCTCTCTCCGGCTTTGTAAGGGTCTAAGAGCTTCAACCTCTTCTTAAGCTCCTTGTAAGACAAGAACTTGTCTCGCCACTCAGGCAATGCCTCATCGATCTGGTTGCTAAGGCTCTTCCCAAACTTCATAACGCAAAAAGAAAGGATCTTTAGCTTTATTCCTCACTGAGTGATTCTGGGTATGTTTGCTATTTGGCTTTAAGTTGTGTTTGGGTGGTGGGAAAGCGAGAGAGAATGCGTGAAAGTGAAGGAATGGAGCTAACATAAGGTAACGGTGAAGCCAAAGCAAGAATATTCGAGTTAGGCCAGTGTTGGAATAATTCTCATTGGCATTAGAGAATATCCACAGCCTATTCTCTCCAAAAATTATGGAACTCCAAAGTAGTCCCTTGAAACTTCATAAATTGTGGTATGGCCCTTCTGTATAGAGTTGAAATTATCTTCAAATTTCCATGTGGCAGATAGAGAGAGAGTCTTTAAGTGTAGTATGATAAATTTAATTTAAATTAATTAAGTTTTGAATTATTCTTTATTCTCTTTAAGAAAAATTAAATTTAGATCTAATTTAATTTATATCGAATTTGAACTCAAGCTTCATTTCCTGAATCTAACTCGAACACCTTTTTTTTTTGCATAGAAAACGGCATTCTTTATGTGCAATAAAACACACAAATGACATTATTTTGAATATTATTAAATATTTATTTTTAAAATTATTAGATTTAAGTTTGAATTTAATGTTTTAGTTCAATCCAAACTTGATTCAACTCGAACTCAAGCCAAAAATTTCCAACCGATTCAAACTAAATTTGAGAGAAAAAATATTTAAGAACCTAATTTAACTTAACGATTGACCCGAATTTAGACTTTTTTAGTATACTTAATTCATGTACCCTTTTTTTTTTTTTTGTCAGAAGAAGTACAAACATATTAAGCTACTAGGCGGGGAGAAAAAACCCCAAATATATCCTCCAAAAGGATAGTGAAGCAACCCACAGGCAGGTTGTGATACCAATAGATGCCGATGTCTAGAGATCTAGCATGGTTAGCTAGCCAATCCGCAGCTCTATTCGCTTCACAGTAAATGTGTTTAGCTTTCACAGTCCATTGGCGGTGTAATAATTGAGTGATCCCCAAAAGTAACGTGTTATAAGGCACAGAGGATGATAATAAATTGATGACGGTCAAGAAATCAATGTCCAGTTCCATCCTCCGATATCCCATATTCCATGCCAGCGATAATCCAGTGAAAACTCTCCAGAATTCTGCACTAACTGAAGTGTAGTAACCAATATTATGCGCAAAACTCCCTAGTCATGCCCCTGTACTGTCCCTTAGGATACCACCGGCAATAGCCCGTGAAGTCGACGCACGAAATGCACCGTCGGTGTTGAGACGAACCCATCCCTGAGGAGGGTTAAAGTTAAGAGTTAGTGAACTTAGCTACTCCTGAAAGGTTAATACAAGATCAAGGTCATTTAATCCATTTCACTTCCCTTTTTGTCAGCTGATAGAGAGATTAATCAGTTTAAATATTGTTTGATCACATAATCATCTAAGCTAGCTACTCCAGATCGCAAATCCACATAAGACACTTCAAAATGTACATAACCAGAAAACGTTGTCAATGTCCAAGATAAGACCTAGAAACAGGCTTATTCAGACGAACACGTGGTGATACATGTTTTTTATATGTAATTACAGCCTGTGTTCCAGTTTACCATACGAGCGTTTTGACCATCTCTTTCGTTCGCGCTAAGACATTGAAGAAACAGACGTGTTCCTGGTTTCCAGGATACTTGACTCTCATGACAGGTTCTCTGTCAATTTGCTGTAACATGTGTTCTTCCAAGTCACCTGGAGGAATAGCCTGGCAACTCTTAGCATCCTGCAATCTCATCCGTAAACTATCAGATACACGTAATAACCTGTCATCAAACTTCTGCCTCATCCTACTTCTGCTAAATATCTTATCAGCAACATGCCCCCAATTCCTGCCACTACTTGCTCAGGATCATGTGCCCTATCTATATACTAAGAGTTCCAATTCAATTTCGTAGCAATACCATCTAACCTTCTTTACTAGACATAACTTGTCAACGTCCTTTAAGAATTTTATGATAATAAAATTATATTTTGACATGGAAAATAGATAGTCTAAAGTTACAAATTAGATAGTCTAAACCAAAGTTGCCAAAGAGTAGAGAAGAAAAGGAAAAGGGAATGAAAATTTTGCAAAAGTATATATAATTTAGAATGGTTAAACTATTATATAACCAAAACATATTAAATAAAATTTGAATATTTATCATAAATTAATTTATATGCAATTCTAACTAACCGTACAAAAATCTAATATTACTTACTTTTGTTAATCCTTTGCACCTGGACCAACCAACATTGAATTCCTTAAACCTTAGTTTCTTTCTGCCAATTTGCACTGATAATGTTAATTTTCCATCTGTCTTTGTCTTCCATGACTAACAACTGTAACTAATCCACTAGTATTTCTCCGAAGATCCAGTTTTCCAATTGGTCCATATCTTCTTTATTTATTTGCTAGGATATTTAGTTTATCTATAGTTCCTATATGGGTGGAACGCACCTTCCTCGTCACTGCAATATGGACTCCATATATAGATGCAAGCTTCTTCAAAAGTTCTGAAAGTAAAGAAGTATGGCAAAAGTTCTGCTGCATGGAACGCTTCATGTGACTATTTATGAGGTCAATGCACAGTCTGGTCCAGGTTGCTGCTGGTTTTTCTGCAAGGTATTTTTTCCATGCTTGAAAGAAATTTCATTACTATCTTCGGCATATTGTTTTATATTCAGAAGATAGATTGTATCTGATTTCTACTGCCCTTTAAACATTCCTGATGCAAAAATTTTTATCAATCCTCATGCCCAAAATAAGGTATTGCGTTTGATACTTTGCTGCCTTCTGCTAAAGCTGCAGATCATATAGGATAGGTTCTATTCTCAGGTTAAGCAATAAGAATCACAGGAATCAAGTAACATGTATATGAATCTGCAGGTATTGGAAGGAATTGAAGAAAATGTAGGATTAGGAAAAGGTGTTTATAAACTGTACACCACAATTGATCTGGAAGGAGCTACAGTTGGCCGGACTAGACTTGTAGAACATGCACGCTCTAGTCCACAGTGGTGGGAGTCTTTCCATATATACTGCGCACATATGGCCTCCAGGATTGTATTTTCTGTCAAAGAAGTTAAGCCAATTGGGTCAGATGTGATAGGGCAAGCCTTTATGCCTGCAGACCAACTACTAAATGGTAGAGAGATCAATGCATGGCTTACTCTGTGGAACAAGAAACAAAAACCATTGCATAGAAGTGCAAAGATTCATGTCAAGGTTCAGTATTTTGATGCAATGAAGGATTCCAACTGGTCTGGAGGGCTGAGAAGTCCCAGATTTCCAGGTGTTCCGTACACATTTTTCTCCCAAAGGAATGATTGCCGAGTTACTCTGTACCAAGACACTCATGTCTCAGATAAATTTGCGCCAAGGATCCCTTTATCCAGTGGCAATTATTATGAACCTCTTAAATGCTGGGAAGACATTTTCGATGCCATTTCTAATGCAAGGCACCTGATTTACATCACAGGTTGGTCTGTTTACACTAAAATAAAATTAATAAGGGACTTGAAGAGGCAAAAGCCAGGAGGAAACATTACCCTGGGAGAGTTACTGAAGAAAAAGGCTGACGAGGGGGTTAGAGTCCTGATGCTGGTCTGGGATGACAGAACTTCCGTGAAGCTACTGAAAAAGGATGGAGTCATGGCTACACATGATGAAGATACCAGAAGTTACTTCAATAACACCAAAGTCCATTGTGTTTTATGCCCTCGGGATCCTGATGACTATAGCACTATTGTGCAAGACATAGAGATCTCAACGATGTTCACACATCACCAGAAGACTTTGATGGTAGATGCAGAATTGCCAAATGGAGAGTCCGAAATGAGAAGGATAGTGAGCTTCATTGGTGGCATAGACCTTTGTGATGGAAGATATGACTCTCCAATCCATTCCATTTTCAGGACTCTGGGCACAACGCATCACAATGACTTCCATCAACCTAATTTTGCTGGCGCCACCATTACTAAAGGAGGACCAAGGGAGCCTTGGCACGACATTCATTGCCGGTTAGAAGGACCAATTGCCTGGGACGTGCTGACTAATTTCGAGCAGCGGTGGAGGAAGCAAGGTCGGAAAGATTTGCTTCTTCAGCTTGGAGAACTTGGTGACATTTTTATACCTCCATCCCCTGTCACGTCCCCTGAAGACCACGAAACGTGGAATGTCCAACTATTTCGCTCCATTGATGGTGGAGCTGCTTTTGGGTTTCCCACAGCTCCCGAAGATGCAGCAAGAGCCGGTCTTGTCAGTGGAAAGGATCACATTATTGACAGAAGCATTCAAGATGCTTATATCAATGCCATTCGGAGGGCAAAAGATTTCATTTACATTGAGAATCAGTACTTCCTAGGCAGTTCATTTTGCTGGAAATCTGATGATATTAAAGTTCAGGAGGTCGGTGCTCTGCATCTTATACCAAAAGAGCTATCGTTGAAGATTGTCCGTAAGATTGAAGCAGGCGAAAGATTTTCAGCCTACATCGTCATTCCAATGTGGCCAGAGGGTATCCCAGAAAGTGCTTCAGTTCAAGCAATACTAAATTGGCAGAAGAGAACAATGGAGATGATGTACAGTGATATAGCCGAAGCTATCAATTCCAAGGGGCTCGATGCAAATCCAAAGGACTACTTGTCATTCTTTTGCCTTGGAAATCGAGAGACAAAGAATACCGGAGAATATCTTCCTCCAGATGTACCTGAAGCTGATTCAGATTACACTAAAGCTCAGGAAGCTAGACGGTTCATGATCTATGTTCATGCCAAGACGATGATCAGTAAGTTACGGGGAAAAAAAATACAGGAATTCACCTGACATCACTTATAACCTTGTCAAAGTCCTGGCTTCTGATATTTGAAAACTAAACTTCTATACCAAAACTCACAACTCCTCCCTCTTTTGCAGTCGATGATGAGTACATAATCATCGGATCAGCCAACATTAATCAGCGATCAATGGACGGTGCCAGGGATTCAGAAATAGCCATGGGAGCATACCAACCGCGCCACTTAGCCACCAACGAACCAGCCAGGGGTCAAATTCATGGATTCAGGATGTCATTATGGTACGAACACTTGGGCATCCTTGACGACTGCTTCTGCCATCCTGAGACCCTGGAATGTATACATATAGTGAATCACATTGCTAAACAGTACTGGGATCTTTACACCTCTGAGAAATTCAAGCACGACCTCCCTGGCCATTTGCTGGCTTATCCCATTGGAGTCACCGGGAATGGAGAGCTTGTAGAACTTGCAGGGACAGAACATTTCCCAGACACCAACGCACGGGTTTTTGGTTCTAAATCCGAGTTACTTCCTTCAATCCTCACTACCTAGTTTGAACTGTTTCGGGTGTAGAATCTTGTTGTCATGTTCTTGTAAATATTAACAAAAGCTTCAACCTTTTCTAATATCTTGATCTATTCATGAGATGGGCAGTCATTTCCACAAACACGTTAACAACAAAACTTTACCGTTCTAGGAAAAAAAGGCAAAAACTGAAAGAGCACATACCTTCAGGTTCTCTTCATTTTCAGTAGAACAAGTGGCTGTAAACACTTACATCTCAACAACTATTGCATCGAATCTTTACTTGAAAAGGCGTGCAACAAAGTAAGGAAATGACAAACATACTTAAAAGGACAAGATCCTTTCATGATTTCGAATACCCTCCATGATAAGATTTGAGTTAAAGTAGTTCTCCTAACATTGTCAGAGAAGGTCCATCGATTCCTATCCAAAGCTAGAGCTCCAAACTTCACGTATCAGATTTCTGACGTCATTCTGATATGGTTTTTTTTTTTTTTTCTGGGATTAAGAGGAAAGAAACGTTATAAATTACAAGATTGATCGCGGGAAACTAATCCTGATGATATCCTCTAGAAGGATCAAGGTACGTCCCGAGGGTGCTTGTGCAAAAGTGGTGACATCTAATGATCTAAATCAAAATGGACAACAAATTTGACTAGCCAATCGGCACACCGATTTCTTTCACGGTAAATATGACGAGGAACCATGACCTAGTTGCGAGTTAACAATTCAGTAATCCCTCGTAGCTATTTTGAGAGTCAATCTCTAATTCGACCTTGCGGTGACCAAGATCTCATGCCAGATGCAATCCAGAGAGGACGCCCCAGAGTTCAGCAGACTTCGATGAACACCAGCCAATGTTGTGAACAAAACCTCCTAGCCAAGTACCAGAGCTATCCCGAATAAGGCCTCCTGCTGAAGCCAAATAAGTGAAGCTTTTGTAGGCCTCGTCAATGTTTAATTTGGCCCAACTAGAAAGAGGGGGGCTCCATCTGATGAGGTGCTCCTGTCGGGAGCGATGATTAGGAAGTGCTCGGTTGCGCAAGAACCCAGCTTGTTGAATCTAATGACGGTATTCCATAACGAGCTGAGTTGGAGAAGTTAGCCAAGAAAATTGTGGATCGAACACAGCCATATTCCTCCAGGATTAGAGGAACCAACAAGCAGTACTAAAGAGGAGGGACCAATCAAGGTTAGCAACAAGCTGGTGCTGTTGGAGATTTTGTTGAAGCCAATCCTAGGCATTGAGAGTAAAAAAGTCTAAAGTGATGACAGGTAGGGGGAATTGAAGCCACAACCTTCGAGCACCGGGGCAGTCCCGCATCATATGAAGAGAGGACTCTTCAGCTCGACATTGATGACACTCTTCAGTCGTAGTCAAGCCTCGACGGAAGCATTGTTGATTGGAGAGAAGGCGATCTTGGGTGAAAAGCCAAAGGAAAGAACGAATCAGCTAGGGGTCGTTCCAATGCCAAATGGGTTGCCAGAATCCACTAGACTCATGGGCGGGAGAGTCCTTAAGCATAGCATATGCAAACGCGGTTTTGAATATGCCAATGTCAGACTTCCCCATATCCTTTTGTCAGGCCCGAAGTGAGGCTGGGGCGGTAGTGTGCTTGCAATGGTCAAACAAATATAGTTAGGAAGAAGAAATTGAAATTTATCCCAACGCCAATTACCTAAGGTATCCACAAAGTGTTGAACATGAAAATCAAGGGCTTCCTGAGATATGGGGGTCCGAGCATGGGATATGAGGGGATTGACATCCGTCACCTAGGGATCTAACTAGAAGCGGGCCTTGGACCCGTCACAAATAACCCATTGCAGGCCGTTGAGGACGTTAGGCCAAATTACTTCTATGCTTTGTCAGATCATCGAGCCTCCCCTGGCTTTGAGAGCAACAGGGAAATTGTCAGCATCAAAGTTATATTTAGCAGCGAGGACTCGCACCCATAACGCATCAGACTTCGAAATCAGAGCCCAACCAAGCTTAGTTAGCAAAGCATCGTTGGTTTCGCGGATACTGTGAATTCCGAGACCGCCCTGCCCTTTGGGTTGACAAACTTTATCCCAACGGACAAAGTGAATTTTCCTTATGCCTTGAGAGAAGTCTCGCAAGAAGTTGCGCATGAGTCTTTCCAACTCATCGCACAAATGTCGAGGTAGTCGAACTGTTTGCATCGTGTAGAGTGGGAGGGTCGAAAGAACAGCTTGAGTAAGAGTGGCCCGACTTGCCAATGATAGCAGTTTGCCAACCCAGCCAAAGAGCCGTTGTTGAACCTTGTCAAAGATATGCTAATAAGTTCGTTTATGAACTTTCTCACGTAACAAAGGGACCCCTAGGTATTGGCCTAAGTCGGTAGCGTGTTGGAATCCCAGCTCACGACTTAGTCTGGTTACAAGGGAAGAGGAAACATGTTTGGAAAAATAGCATCTAGTTTTGCTCTGGCTAATCCGTTGACTAGAGGTTGTGCAAAATATATTTAACACTTCCTGAATAATGGTGGCTTGGTCGACAGAGGCTTCAGAAAAGAGGATGAGGTCATCAGCAAAGAAGAGATGAGACAGGGGAAGACCTCGCCATTGTCTTTGAGCAACAGAGTGATTGATAAGATGTTCTAGTCTTTCCAGACACAAGACAAAAAGGTAGAAGATAATGGGTCTCCCTAGCGGATTCCCCGAGTTGCAGTGAAGGTATCGCTAAGCTCGTCTCCCCATTTCACTTGCATGAACGTTAAAGAGATACATTTCATGATGAGAGAAATCAATAAGTCAGGAAGTCCAATTTCGATAAGAGTGTCATTGATAAAGTCCCAAGAGAGGCAATCATAAGTTTTTTCTAAGTCGATCTTGATAGCCACGAGACCCTTCTTGCCAAATTTTCTTGTCATGGTATGTATGATTTCTTGGGCTAGGATTATGTTATCCGTGATCAATCGCCCTGGGACAAAGCTGGATTAGTTATGGACTACAAGCAAATTGAGATGGGGTTTCAGACGGTTCACGGTGATCTTGGTAATAACTTTATAAACTATAGAACACAAGGCTATGGGGCGGAATTGAGTAATTGATGTCAGGGGGAAATTTTGAGAATGAGAACCGTAATCGTTCGGTTGAGCTTAGACTCGCGGATCTCGTGCTGGAAAACTTGTTGGAAAAAATGAGTTAGAAAAGATCCTAACGTGTCCTATTGCGATTGGAAGACTAGGGCATTAAATCCATCATAATCTGAAGTTTTATTAGGAGCCGTGGCAAAAAAAGCTGATTGAACCTCCGTGGGATAAATCTTATAAACATATTAATGTAAATCTTATATATATTATATAGATAAGATTTAATAGCCAAACGATAAAAGGATTTGATATGCATGACATTGGAACAAGTCTGACACATAATGGGTCACACTTCACGGACAGACACAAGACAGGTTCTTGCATGTTTTGTCCAGAGAGGAGTTGAAATCTTCCTGTCACTGTACGTGAACACAAAGAAATAAATTTATAAATATATATACGGTTGGTTGGTTAGAAGAAACTTGGTACGTGTTCTAATCAAAGGTTGTTGCCTAACATAACTGAAATTTCGTATCTCTTACAAGGGTCAGGCTCTAAAATCAAGAACAAGAACAGTTGATAAAATAATTGAACCCAAAATTTTTATGCCGCAGAGGAACTTCTCTTGATAAAGAGAGTATTGAGTTGGCTGATTTAACCTAATTAACTATTTTTAAAAAAATTATTCTAAGTAGCATTTTAACTTATCAATTAATAAAAATTTTACTTAAAGATAATCATGTCCTCAAACTCATTTCTCGTCTTAAACAACTCGTAATCTTTAAATTTTTTACTTTAAAAACAGAAAGTTATGATTTGTGTGCAAATCTTTCATAATCTCCTTAAGTTGTCCTCAAACTCATTTCTCATCTTAAGCAACTGGTAATCCTTAAATTTTTCACTTTAAAAACAGAAAGTTATGATTTGTGTACAGATCTTTCATAATCTCCTTAAGTTGTCTTCTTCAAATATCTAAAAAATATCGATTTGTCAAATGTTATTTTTTTTAAAATTATTATTATTATTGTTGTTGTTGTTGTTGTTGTTGTTAACTATTATATATCTTATGTTTTTATTAAAATTATAAACTTAATTTCTATAAAATTAAATATCTAAAATTTAACTTCATATAAAATATTTAATGGAATAATATTCATGTTTTTTATAATTTTTTAAGTTGTCTTTTGCTCATTTTGCACATAAGCAATTCATCCTCAATAACTAGTTTTATTAAATATCTTTAGTAAATATCAAATGTTATCTGTTAGTAAAATCAGTTGATACAATCAGTTATCAATTAATAACTATTAAAATTAGCTAACAGTTAATACAATCAGTAATCGTCGAACAGAGCCATAATCTTTTTATAAAATTAAAAAAAGGTTGCGTTCAATAATAAGCGCTCACATTCTCTGTCTGTTTTGGTTTTGGATATTCAAGCCTTACTTGCTAGAGATTGTAGTTGCTCTATTAGATATGTATTTCGTGAAGGTAATTTTGCAACAGATTGTTTGGCTACATTAAGTCATGACATTACTTCTAATTTTTAAGTTTAGGAAGATATTCTTGACGAGTGACGCCCTCTCCTTAATTATCTAGACTGATGCCTGTGATATTTCGTTTAGCTGATAGTTTTCGTTTCTATTCATTGTAACCAAAAAAAAAAAAAAAAAAGTAGAGAGTAAACGTCACTTTGTACCCATTTGATCCAAATTTAATATTGATACGTTAATTTCCAACTTTATTTATAAATATTTATTTATGTGAAAAAAAAGGAGTTATAAGCTATAACACACGCCGTCCAAAGGCAGATTCCTTTCCGCATACAGTACACTTCATTCAATTTCTTTCTTGACGTCTCCTCCTACCAACTATCTTGGCCATGTCCTCCATACTCTGCTCGCAAGGTATGGTTCTTGCCACCGCCATGGCGGTTTCCGGCACCGTAATCCTCCTCGCTCTCCGCCTCCAAAAGTCTCTCCCCGTTTCACAGTTTCCCATCTACCAAACCCCTCCCTCCACTCCTCAACAGGTCTTACGACCCTGTATTTCCTCAGGTATGCATGTCAAAGATCAAAAAAGGTCTCTCTTTTTTCTTTTCTCTTTTTGTGTATCCTCTGTTGTTGTTCCTGTTAGTCACTGTAGAGTTCCTCTGTCATTGGAATTGCCACAATTTACGTTGACCTGCGACGACTTGGCAACTGTTTCTCTCTCTACTGTGTTGTTTTGTCTCATTTTGTCTGATGGGTACTTTTCTGTTTCTCTGTTGGTATGAAGATGGGGAGAGGAAGAAGAAGAAGAAGAAGAGAAGGGTACATTTTGCAGAGGACGTAGTCGATCCAAGAGGTGACGGTGAAGAGTTCAGGAAACAACAAGCCTCCATTTCTGCAGGAAAGAGCTCTTCTTCTTCATCATCATCATCACGAAAGAAGAAGAAAAAAGGTGGTCACGATGGTCAAGAAAGACAAATGCCTGCAAACAGAGTGGCCCTCTACAATGGGATTCTCAGAGATCGTGCGGTTCATCGATTGGCCTACCCTTACTAGTTGATTTCACTATTCTCCTCCTCTCCCCGTCTGTCTCTGTACACCACTTGTCCCGCTTTTTCACATGCAAAGTTCTAGTCTTTTCTGTGCATATGTTTTCTTCAACATTTTTACTGATTTCAAGGAAGAGATGGGTCCATATTGGATAGAGTTGATCTTCTCGTTCTTGAGAGATGTTCTTGTTTGTATATAGTTTAAGCTAATCTTCTCGGAGTTACTCTTCATCAAGTTCTAAAATCATCATGAATGCTTTCTTTTTGTTACATGTATGACTTCTTGTTAATCAACTTCCCATTTCTATCCACATTGCCAAATTAATAATCACTAAGTTGACTCGAACTTGTGAGTTTTAGATTAGTAGGCAGGGACATAAGAGGCTTACTATACCAATTGAACCAAATTAGTGTTTTCTAATGATCAATGACTATGGAGTAAGTGACAAGTACTCATCCATAAGTGTGAACAAGCCACCAATGTGCTAGGAAGTTTCCTCCCAACATGTGATTTTGACTGAAAGGAAATCGACAACTTTCTGTCCTCATCACATCATCAAAAACTTTCTTTCTATGAAATACAATAAGCAAATTGACAACTTCCTGTCCTCGTCGCATCATCAAAAGCTTTATTTCTACTTGGAAAAACAAAGTTTAGAGGACCCAATTTAGATGTAAAGACATGGAAGAAAGCACATCATGTGACAAGTGGGCGGTACGCGTTGGATAGAAATAGATACAGGGAAAAAACACATTATGGGCAACTGAAAATTTTGGCAATGATTTTGGAACAGAATCTTCAAAGTCTTTTTATCAGCTACCTTGTCATCTATCACTTTTTCCCTTTTGATTTTTGGAATCCATATGATGCTTTGCTTGCCTGATTGTGGCATTAATTAGGAATACTAAATTTGGTTAACTCTGGTTTAGTTCAATTATGTTTAATTTAATTAAGTTTTATATTAAATTTAAATAAAGAGTGTCAGTCTTAAATTTGGTTGAAGCGGCTCGTTCCTCTTTAAAATAATATCATTTTAGTTTAACTTTTTTAGAAAGTGTCATTTTAGTATGTAATTAAAAAAAACAAAATCAAAAACAAAAATGTACAATTCAAATTCTATCAAATTTTAAATTGGAGTCAAATTCATTTTTATCAAAATTTAAATCAATTTATAGTTTAGAGGATCGACCTAAGCTTAGCTTAAAACTTGAATCCAAAACTTGGTCCGAATGACTCAAAACTTTTTTAAAATGACGTGATTTTAGTTTAACTTTCTAAAACGTAATTTTAATCAAAGTTTTAAAAATAAATTCAAGAACAAAGCAATCATCACAACTCAAATTTAAGCAAACAATAAGGCCTCATTTGGGGGTATAAATTCAAGTTCTTGATGGATGATGTTAAAAGTCATATCATCAATTATGCTTCTTCTAATATAGTTATAAAACGCAAAAATTACACAAATTATTCTATTTTTAGCTATTAATAAATACTTAGATATTTTTTCCAATATCTTCTATCGAGCTTTAAGAAAACCGAAGGCCCTCTTAATATAACTTATTAATAATAAATGAGCTCAATTAAAAATTTATCGAGATCTTTTTATATTTGCACCACGAATCTCCGATTGATGATACCTTATTTTTAGGTAAGATGTCAAATATCCTTCTCTTATAGGATAAAACTATCTATTAATGTATATACAAAAAATCACTTATGGTGATAAACTTTAATATAACTAAAAATAATTTAACTATTAGTTCTTTCTAAATGTTTAAACTGTTACACATCGCGTCATGTTCTTACTTATGTCAATATTAGCATTTTAGGATACTAATCATTAACCTGATAAATAACATTTGAGAATGCATTCCTATTAATTAATTAATCATAAAATTGTCAATATAACATATTACTGAATTTGTACAAATTCTTAAAGTTAAGAAAATTTTTGTCTTATCTTACATAAACAAAAAAGGAAAATATTTACATTAGAGAGACTTTTGACATTATTTTATAAAAATAATTGAACTATTGATAGGTTTAATAACGGATTAAGTTGGATTTGACTCGATATTTAATTAAAAAAGTTCAAACCTCGTTAAATTTTATAAGAAATTCTTAATTTTGAGTTACGTCAGTTCGTTCTTAAAATCCACGACTTTAACTTAAATCTTAAATTTTTTAATTAATTCTTAATTTGGTCTAAAGTCTTATTAAATTAGATTTTATTTGCTAATTTAGTTCAATTTGAATCGATTCAATATAAAACAGATTAAATCGAAGAGAAACTCTATTTTGTCAAACTTAATTATTGGTCGGTAAGATACTCTAAATAGTCTTATCAAATCATAAGCATAATTCATCTCGACTTAAATTAACATGTTAAGTTCGAATTGATCAATGTTTAAATTATATGTGAATTTCCAAAGACCAATTAAAAATATTAGAAAAGTAAATCACGTTTAAGTGACACAAACCCACTATTAGTAATGTGATAACGGTTATGAATTATGTTATTAATTTAATAATCTCTTACTTTCTTAATCACTAATTATCACCAAAACAAAACAACCTTCCATCTTCTCCTTTCTTTAACCTTACCATCTTCTCTTTTTTTCTTACAATACTTAGTCTTTGTTTGGTTGGGTTATACCAGTAAAGCTTTTATTAGTAGAATTTTTTTTTATATAGATCTTTTATGAGAAGAACTTTTCTAAGAAACCAGTTAACTGTTTTGTTGAAATATAACAGTGAGAGTTTGTCTCATATTGGAAAAAGAAAGGAAAGAAGACTAATATATAAGTTTAGTGGGCTACTCTACCTATTATCAATTGGTTTTAGGATAGAACCTCACTTGGACTTGTATGTGGCCTAGTTTTCCTTCTCGTGTGGGCCCGTAGGCCCATTGTAAATTCTAACATGTTTGATTGTCATTTAAAAAAGAGATTTTTTAAAAGAATTTCATACAATAGACTGTTTGACAATATAAAAATAAAAACACTTTAATTTTAACTATATTTTATTTTGTAATAAAAATTATTTATGCATATAAATATTATTTAAAGTGTATTAAACAAT
>JANZLX010000212.1:355701-383619 GCA_025531955.1 Erythroxylum orinocense
AGTATGTCTACTGTAGGCAAGTGAAGGATAGAGGTCGGGATCAGTTCGCGTCTGCATTAGTGTCTAATAGAATTGTAGTCCAGAATGATACTTTGTAATTGTAATGGGCCAATGTGGTTCTATTATTTGTACATTAAATGGTTTTTGTAAATTGTTATTGGATGACTGTAATGACTGTAATAACTGAAAATAGTTAATTATGAACGTGGACTCAAGATATCTACTGTTTATGCCGCGCTAATGAATGTTTTTAAAAAAATTATACTGAGTGTCGACTGACTGATGTAGTACGCCACCCTCACGGGGCACGGACTCAGATATCTCCGACGGTATCGGGTTCGGGTCACGTGAGAGTGGGGTGTTACATAGTTCCATAGAGCTTAAGCCTATTTATAATAAACTTTGGACGTTTTAGTAATTTAATTTAAATTAAATTATAATTCAATTAATCTTTAATTAAAATTACAAATGATTCTAATTTAATACTAATTATGCCCAAATAAGATTCAACATCTTTTATTAATCCTTATTTATTAAATATCTCATATTTAATCATAAATTTTCTCAAACTTTACAATCAAGACCAACTTAATTAAATTAACTTTGTTCTTTTCAACTCATTCTATATGTGAGACCCATTAGGTTCCCAAATATGTTGGCAATAATTATAAATTCTAATTCTAATTTATAATTAGAATTAGATCAATTAAAACTTCTTCTAAGTCATCTTTAATTCTCCAATTAAACAATTTATAATCATAAATCAAGATTGACATTTAGCAGCGCATCATGACCACTAAAAAATTTAGGAATGTCAAAGTAATTTTAACTAACCTTTCTGTGCATGATTTTTTTTTGTATAATTCAATTATTTCATCATATAATGTTTCGATTAGACATAAAGCATGAAATTAATGTCTACTCTATTTTGAGTCCAATCATATTAGTTCTCATCCATTAGCTATCGATTCAATTAATGACATTTATAAGCCATTACAAAATGTTATTCTACCTTGGCCAAGGATTTCCTGAATCAATATTAATTGAGAACAATAAAACATCATCATCACACCCAGGTTGAAATCTCGCAACGAAGCGGGGTCTAGGAAGATCTGATAGTACGCAGCTTTACCCCTAAATAGTAAGGAGGCTATTTCCGGTAGACCTTCATGTGGATACGACATGCAAAATAATGATGCAGGACACAGAAACAATACGTGAAAAAGTACAAACTAGCACGCCGAATATTTAAGTAAATAAAAAATAAGGACAAAACCAAAACTAATAAAAAAACGAATAATAGTAGTAATAATAATAGTACTAATAATGCATGTAATAATACTAGTAATAAAATTAGTAATATAACAAAAACTAAATACTAGAAAATTCCATAAATAATTAAACTGTATTAAAAGAAATAAAAAAATTAGGAAAGTAATTGTAATAATAGTAAATAGCCAACCGAAAATAGAAAGGGAGCAAAATTCTTATAAAGAGCACTAAGAAACTGCAGTTGTGTTTGAAAAGAAAGGCAAAAATGAAATAGTGAGACTTGCCAAAGAAAAGGAGTGATACGCCGAAAAGAGAATTTAAAGAACAAGGCTTTAGCAACAGGGTGAGGTATCAAGGAAGTGTCTTGTCTCAGTTGAAGCGTCAGGTTTGCCAACAGTGTCAGGAGGCTCAAGGAGGCTAACGAGGGGACGTGTGCCAGATATTTTACGAAAATGAGTAATAGTTCATCAAAAGGCGTGCATGACGCCGAACCTCCCCGTTCGAAACAACTGGTTTAGTCAAGTTGACGAGTGCTACATGCAGAGCTGAGAAGAAGATCCCAAGCTAACTTGTTCATCGGCGAAGTCAGATAGTATATACAATGATCCGGTGAGTAAAAAAGGGAACTTGCTCGTGGCCTCAAAAAACAACCCAGAAGTCACTACGGATGTACACAACAATTCTCCAGATAAAAGAGATCACACTGGGAGGCCAGCAAACACTAGCAACTATATGGCTATAAATAGTAGACTAGCGTGAAAAGACCATAGACACAAACAACAAACAATGATAGAAAATTAAGGAAGCAAAAGGTAAAATTGTGCACCTGAATGCCAGTCGTTGTGAGCTGCCGCATGCCATGGATACAGTACTAAGACAATAAAGGCCACAATATATATCTATGTATAGCTCTTACTCGATGGATTGGTAGTGGCAAAACTATACCGTAACTTTCGCCGCCGAGCTGATACTGCAGTCGTGGAGATCCAAAAGGGGACTCAGAGCTCTTTCTATTGGCTGTGGAGATGCAGAAGGTGACTCAGAGCTCTCTCTATATAACACAACTTGCCACTCTCTGTACCTTCAATCTCCAAAAAATTCTCTCCAAACAAAGCTTCAACACCGAAATCCTTGCCTTCACTCTCACCTGTACTACTACCAAAATCCTTGCAAATATTTAAAGTTAGATAAAATAAAAAATCAAATAGCAACAAACCTTCCAAGACAAGTTCGTGTCTGGTTTGTGTATACAAAAACCCAAACCCAACCTATTGAAGAAAACTATGGAATCAAAAATTTTGCTAAATTAAAAAGGAAGAAGCAAAGACTCGTGGTTTTAGAGAGATAAGCAAACGGTGAGTTCTCTACAGAGAAAGATGGGGCAGATCGTGAAGAGCAAGAAGAAAGGGAGGCCATCGAAGGTGGATCTAGCTCTCTACGCAGACACTTCATAGCCCAGTGAATGCCGAGTCTGAAAGCCGGCGAAGCCTTCGGCGACAAAATGTGAGGCCAAGTGTGGGAAACTAAAAGCTCAACCAAAAGTGTTTGCCGTAATCAAACCTCTCCTACTCACCACTCTCTTGCCTACCCTAGCTAGGCTTCTCATACTCACTTTAGGGTAATGAATCATATCTTGATCACTCAATTACCTTCATATAGTTCATGCTATATCCAATGACTACCGATTAAACTACTAATGATTAAATAAATCAAAAGTAGTATTGAAACATACCAATCTCTGTACAAGATAACTTTGGAGACCTCAAGTTAAAGGATTACTTATACAATCATCACAATGAGAATTTCATAGATATACAAGTAATGTTACAAATGGATTTTTCATGTCGGGTCTTTCAGTGAATTTGTTCTCTAATAACCACCCACACGATTGTTTAAGTATCTTTATACTTTAGCCTATAAGATCAACTACTTCCTTCATAATGAAAAACAAAATGTGTGCTAGTCTTTTTACGTTCTATTAATGTTCAATATTAATAAAACAATGACTAGGAATATTTAGGAATAATACATAAATGCAATATGAATCTCATAATTATAATCTCATTATAATTTTATTTGCAATGTACAATTATTTCATAGACTTTATCATATACATCTAAACATGTATAAGATAAAGAATTCCTTTAAATAATTGTCATTAAACTACAACCAAAGCAATTGGCTATAGGGCGTTAACCAACAATATCCTCTTCCAAGTATTAATAAAAGTCCCTTTATTATGATATACATCGTGTTCATTTACATTTTATTATAAAACAATGATAAACATGATGCCCAAAAGGTGTTCGACAAAATTATGCTAAGAACTTGGTTGGTATAAAGTGTTCCATTTCTAGGTCAATTAGATAATGCTGTTGTTTCTATCCAATAATGATTTAACGACATGTTTAGTAAGGCAAATAAGAGAGTTAGAATGTTAGCGAACATTTGCTCTTTTGTCAAACAATGATGCCTAGGGGATGGTATAAATTGAACATGGTTAAAAGTTTCAACACAGAAGCATTTTGATAGAATTTATGATGCAAAACTATTACAAAACTTTCTATGAAACATATAACAATACTTTGACATTGTAAGGTTACATGAAAAAGATAAAGTCATGCTAACTAGCAATATTTGGCGAGAGGCACAAAACTGTGATAAAGAGCTTAGATGGATCACGATTTGATATATTAGAAGCTTTGGTCCATAAGTTAAAGGAACAATTCCTTCCTTGCAACACATCATAAGTTGCTATACAAAGCCATATATAAATTATGATAAGAAGGGATTTTTCGTAATTATATGAAGGAATTTATTTAATTAATGTTGGACATATGCAATATGTTAGGAGAAGACAAATTATTTAACTTCTTATCTAGTTTCAAACTTAGGCACAAATTAAGTTAAGTTAGTAAGGTTCCCAAGATTTGTCCAATGCAGTTGTAATTAACAATTTAATGAATTTGATTCAGAAAAAAAATAATTTATAGGTTTGTCAAATTAATCCAAGCAGAAGCATAAATGAAAGTTGAAAATTGAAAGACTAAGTAAGAAGGGAAACATATGCATAATGAAAAAGGATATAGGAAAAATGAATTGACATAATGTTTTGTCCAATGAGCAAAAACAACAAGAACTAAGGTTATTTTATCTACAACGGACGACTTTTCGTATGAATGCAAGAGAAATTGAACACGATGATGGCTAAAGAGGGGGTGAAGGTGAAGTAGAAATGTAGTTTCTACTCATGCTCCTTTATAACATTTGACATTTTAAATTAATAATGTTAAAGTTGTTGTGATGGTTGACACTAGTGCCTTGCACACATTCGTTGCGGATCAGCTGATGACATCAAGGTAAAGGTGATAAAAAAATTTGAACTCTTTAAAAATAATACTCACTTCAGTAATTACCATCTCTACAAAATAAGTCAATCAATGTATTTTAGGTACCCAAATGAGATTGGTTCCTTGATTGTTAAACTCATTCTTTTCAACCCATACTTTCAAGGCTTTGTTTTCCATTATTTGTTTAAGAAAATAAAATCTATCAACATATTTATACTCACCATAAAAATGACATATCATGTAGTGATGATGCATAGATGCAATTCTTGGTCTTCTATATATGTATGCATAATGAGAAATCTTCCTTTGGACATTAAAGGTATTAATAGTTCTTATAAGGTAATGAAATCAACTACCATGATTATATATATGATACCTATTATGAATCAAGGATTGATGTATACTTCTTTTAAGTCTAAAGAGGGGTGAATGGATTTACATGTTATTATAAAAGTTATGCCTATTCTTTCCTTAAGAATATTTAACTCTATACTTAGATTATGATCTATATAAGAAATCATGCTCTTAGAATGAGTCCTAGTAGATGTGGCATATGTATGCATATGCTTAAATATGGATGTTCTATACTCATTTATCACATCAAGCAATGGTTCTTCATTATGCAAATATTTGCTCTTTATAAACGTGGTTCTAAAATTGGCTTCACTCTTATGGCTATATCCTATTCCATACCTCAATGCATTTAAGTCATAATTGTGATCAATAATCATACTTTTGGATGCTTTATTGCTATGCAATTTACTTTCATCTTTTCATTCTCATTCTTGCATGCATTTAACTGCTTTTAAACTTCTTTGAGTTTGGAAGATAATTTCTTTCTTTTCAACTTTAAACTTTAAACTAGTTCATCGTATGTTAAATCACTATCACTATCATACGAATTGAAGTTGGATGTTATCTTATCATTTATGGTACTAAAGCAGATGTGAGCTATCTCTCTTTTCAATTACTCATTTTCATATTCACTTGTGCCATCCCAAGTAAAGGCTTTAAGTGCTTTCTTCTTCTCCTTCTTATTATTTCTTTCATACTTCTCTTGATCTATAAGTAGAGGGTATTGTGACTTCATAAGGCTAGGGTTTCTATATTCATTATCAAGGTAAATAATGTTAGAAGATTATGTTTTAAATCACCTTTACCTTCCTTGAAATCCTTTCTTTTTAAGAATTTCTTCTTCAAGAATTTCTTCAATTATCTAATGATTAAGACAATGTCTTCTTTATCACTTTCATTAGTTAATGTATATTCCTCTTCACTCGTTTATTCTTTAACACTTTAATCGCCAAATTCTTTTTTTTAGAGTGTCATTTCTTTTAGCGTCTATTGGAGCCTCATTTGAATTTGAGAAGAGGTCCAATAAGTCCTTTCAATGGTAATGTTGTTAAGTTCTTTTAATAGTATTGTTGTTAGGTCCTTAGCTGCTTGCATGGTTGTCACTTTAGCTTCCTACATCATTGGAAAAGTAATTTTCCTACCATTTTAGTATTAATATATTTTTTCCAAGACCTTTGAAACCATTAATAATATCAATAAATCTAGTATACATACTAAATATGCTTTCATTATGCTTCAATTGAAATAATTTATATTAATGCATTAGCATACTTATTTTGCTCCTTAACTTGATTCATCCCCTCATGTGTAATTTTTAATATATATCAAATCTCATAGGCTGTTTCTCATATAGAAACTCTATTGAATTAATTTCTTCCTAATGTAAAAAATAAGATGTGTGTAGCTCTACTATTTAAGAAAATTAATTTCTTTATCTTAAGGTTTTCATTCTTCCTTTATTTTGAGACCTTTTTATTATCTATGATTTTTGTAGGTATAAAAAGGCCATTCGAAACTATTTCCTATCGATCTGCACTTTTGGCCATTAAAAATAGTCTCATCCTAGTTTCCTAATAAAGATAATCATTGTCATCCCCTAATGTTTTTTCCCTCCTTATTGAATAATGATAATGTATTCAGTTGACAACAATCAATATAATAAGGATGAAGAAACTACATAACACTAATTAATAAAATAGTTTAATAATAATTTAAAGAGGATAAAGAAAAAGAGAATATAAACTGATTTATAGTGGTTTGATAGATAACATTAGCCTATATTTACTCTTAAAACTTTTTATTAGAATTTTATTATAATTCTTCTTTTAAGGACAAGAATAACCTTTATACAATATTTTCTTGATAAAGAGGAATCCTTTTATAATTTTGTTTTAAGGTGAAGAGAAACCTCAATACAACTCATAACACTCTCAAGCACAATATCCAACTCCTCCAAAAATGAATTATAAATCAAAATTACCTCATTTCTTTACTTTGATAACTCAAAAGGGTTCATTCACACAAATATGAGATAACGATGCTCAAATGCTTGATAAACACGTGGAAATGCGTGTATAAGACACTAAACACTTTTTGATGCTAAAACTTATAAGAAAAGACCTATTTATAGTGTTTTAGGACCCTTATTAGCCATTGAAGCCAATAACTAACCATCACATATAATAGCTATTTGCAGAGTGGACTAATTGACTAGCAGGCACATTGGTTGCCTAATATGGCACATCTATCGGCCAAAACATCAACTAATGTTACAACAAACTCTCAATGTATCAAATTTAATCACTTTAACTTATATTGATCAACCACTAATCCATATATTTCGACCAATCCCCAAAAAATATGATTTTAGTATTTTCAAATTCTCAAACTCATTTTATTTAATGTAATTATAATTTAAACACTTCTCAAAATATTCCCTAATGAGTATTTAAAAGATCAAGAGGCTTTTCTCTTTAAAAAAAACTTTAACACCTATTAATGAATGAAAAAACTCATACAATAAAGTGAGATATAATATTTATGCATAGTGAGCCAGATGTAAAAAGACCTTAATGGGTCTTTATCTTCTTTTGTTCTTAGTTTGGAATTTAATTGGCCAATTGTAGACTTCAACTTCTCTTTAGTAACTTCATAAACTATCTCCTTAAGTTAATGACTTTATTGTGTTCTTATATTGCATTTCCTCAAAACAATAAACTCATTAGTATTAATTATGTTTTATTATCATCAAAGCATCGAATGAAATTTTTTAAACTAAACATCGACATAAAAATTCTTTAGCAATAAACCAAACTAAGCCTTTGTTTGGTTAGGTTTATACCAGTAGAGCATTTGTCAATGGAGCTTTTTCCTGTAGAGCTTTTCAGAAAAGAACTTTTCAAAAAAATCATTTGACTATTTGGCTGTAATTTAAAAAAGAATTTTTTAAAAAAAGTTTCGTACAGTAAACTGTTTGGCAACATAAAAATAAAAAACACTTTTAATTTTAACTATATTTTATTTTATAATAAAAATTATTTATGCATATAAATATTATTTAAAGTGTATTAAACAATATGCAAAGCACAATATATTAATTATTATATATTTTAAACCATATAAAACATAAATCAAAATATATCTAACCAAAGTTTTCATATAAATTATAACATGAGTAAACTAATATAAAAATAAATATTAAAACATATAAAAAAGCCAAATATTATTATATAAATATCCAAGTTGAGTAAATAATTAAATACATAATAAACGGAAAGATGAATTTGTAGGTATTGTGAGAATTATGTGTAAAATATAACGACAAAATAGACTAAAAATAAGCTTATTAATTGATATGAAAAATTTACCTGAAAAAATACTTTTTTGAGAAGCTTCTTAAAAAGATGTATTTTGATTGTCAAAAAAAATATTTATATTAAAGAAATATTTTTTTATTTACAGTCAAACATCTATTTTTTTAAAAAAACTTTTATAGTAAAAAAAAATTACTTATTTACCTCTTAAAAGTTTTATCCAAATATTCATTTAGTAAGTCAACCGTAACAATTGTCAATACCACTAAAAGAAAAGGGTACATGACGTACTAACTTTCATCGTTCTATATGCTTCTTATATTCACTTACCTTTAACGTATTTACTCAAAATTTAATTTAATTAAAAAAAAGTTAGACGATCTCGAATCTTAAAAGTTCTGTACATCTGTCTGACATATTGACGAACATCATAATACAACAATCTCGAAAGAGCCAATGAGTCTGTTCCACATCCATTCCAATCAATTAGACCACGCATTATAATATTATTAAGAAGTTTGTGGCATCATACTTAACTCAAGAAGTGTGTTTTATTTTATTATATGAACATGTCATCATATCATGGATCATTGCACATATTTTAATCCAACCATTAAGACGTTATCTCATATACTTTAAGCTTTTGTGATGGAAATATGTCTAAATCTCATAAGTATTGGTATGGATTACTTTTTTGTTCTTATGTTTTACTCATAATTCCTGCAATACCCATAAATTTATATTCACGTTTATTATGAGATGTATATAATATTATTTGACTTTTTATATGTTTTAATATTTATTTTTTATATTAATTTTACTTATGTTATAATCCATATAAAAGATTTGGTTGGATATATTTTCGTTTATGTTTCATATGGTTTAGAATTATATAATAATTAATAGAATGTGTTTTGCATATTGTTTAATATACTTTAAATAATATTTATATGTATAAATAATTTTTAATACAAAAAAGTATACTTAAAATTAAAAGTGTTTTTTATTTTTATGCTGTCAAACAGAAGTTCTTAAAAAAACTCTTTTTTAAATAACAGTCAAACAGTCAACTAGCTTCTTAGAAAAGTTCTTCTAAAAAAAAGTTTACATAAAAAAACTCTATTGACAAAAGCTCTACTAATATAAACTTAACTAAACAGAGGTTTAGGCTTAGGCTTAAGCTATCTAGCCTTATTCGGTTTAAAACTCAAAATTTTTAGACAAAACTAAATCGTTTTGATTAAAACGATATTATTTTCTAAATTTTAAATCAGAAAAGAAAAAAATCAAATTAAACCTGAGCTCGACTAGGTTTAGGCCACTTACATATGACTGAACTAAGACTGAAGCCATGATGACCGGAGCCTAAGCTTGAGGTCCAGTTAGTGCCATGCCTACTTAATATCATTTTAATTTTTAATTTCAAGAAATTCAAAATTAAAACGACACTTTTTTAGATCAATTGAGCGAACTCAGTGACACTTTCTTGATGTAACATAACCGAATTCGACTCATTGTCAAGCCTAATTTTATGTATAAAGTGTATACTTGGGAGTTTTGTCGGTCTCAAGTTTACATAGTCCTTGGAATACCGACATATTGTGTTAGAGGTAGATTTGAGCACAGTAATTAACATGCTCTCTTCTCCACAAATGCGGGCTGTCTCCCCCCACCTTTTAGTGTTGGGTATTCATGACCTACTTTTTCGAAATTGGGTTGTAACAATTCAGCATATTTATCAGGAAGATAGTCGGTGTACGAATTGGCTTGCACATTCGACCGCACAGTTCTTCTTCGGGATTACCAATCTTGAGCACCCACCTAGCAGATATATACCTATCCTCGTAGAGGATGGGTTGGGACTTGGGAGTCTGTTACCCGAGATTTACCATGTAATTTTTCTGTTGTTCTCTCGTTATCAAAAAAAAATAAAATCTGTATACTTGATTTCTATATGCATTGTCTGATAAAAGCCCATCAAGATTTAAGGCTATTGAAGTTACTGTTTCATCACTTGAACAAAACCCTACGGGCCAACATGTTCCGCGAGCTTTCTATGTCGAACTACCATAAACCAATCTCTCAGGCTTTTACTCGAACAGGTTGGGTCCATTTCAAGGCAAAATACACAGTACATACCCAAAACCCTACTTCCAACTGTCGTTCCCGGTTGATGTCAACCCACAATTGGTCGTGTATATGTGGTTTGCCCTTCCAATCCTAAGCACGAGCAACGACAAGGAATGGCCTCGTTCATCTCAAGGGCTCGTGTATGTAATCTAATGCTATCTCCCCACACTTTGCATTTGTATTGATTTGGGCAAGTAGAAACATCTTTGGCCTCTAACTTCATGATCTTTTTTCAGAAAGTTATAAACTTTTCTACACAATGCAGACTCGTTAAGTCACACATGCATTTGGCCATGTCGTACCTTGAAATGTCACTTGAGATTTAGCGTCCAACTATTGTGTAGAACTTCTGCAAATTTGTTCTTCCCAAGTTCTTAAGCATCTAGTTATTTGGTTTGTCGTAACCATTTTTGACATTTTATGGTGGAGATGAGTTTCATTGTTTCTTGCCAAGAACTACCTAATTGACTTAACTATTTGTTAGTGCTTGTAGACAAGGTTCATGGACTCTGATTTCTCCTTGCTTAGTTGGTTGGGTTGATACTTGACCGCGCACTTTAGAGCATATAAAGTTGCGTATATCAAGGCCATTAATTGTCTTTGAATACAGGTCTACCTTTATACACCAATTAATAAGTGTATATATGATTCACTTTTCTGCTGTAATGGTCGAAGAATTCAGACCAACTTCATTACAAATTGGAAATCCTGCAATTGTTTTCTTATTTTCTTGTGTGGTCACTGGCTCACTGCTAAATGGATATCTATCTGCCAAGCATACTCTATAATTAATTATATGTGAAGAAAGTGGGTTGAAAAGCTTTTCTGTTGGAAGAATGCCAAAGAAAGTTTAGCGATGCACTGTTTGCATTTCTTCCAGATCAGCACAGACAAATGCTAAGCAAGAGATTTTACCCCATCACAGTGCTGGGGTAGATCTGGCTTCTCTCATACCCAAAAGGCAGACGATCAATACTATTTGGTTGGAGTAAGGGAAATAGGGAATTGCATCTATCCTGTTCGATCGGGGAATTAAGCGTAGCGGATATGCAACAATTTGGCTGATGATCTATTTAACAAGCAATTATCTGTTTGTAAGGCTGCTTTGAACATTAACTTGCTTTGATATGTCTACTGTATCATCTTTGAATCAGTTTGAGATCAGAGGTTCACTTTGCTTCCTATGATTATTCACAAGGTTGTAGTACGAATTATACTGCTGCGTATGTATATAATTGGCTGCTTTCCAAGTTGTAATCTGTTCTAATTTCTAGCTACAGGCAAAGTGAGATGGTTCTCACTGCATTCTTAGAGGAATGATGAAACATCAGTCGGAACTTAAAAATTATTTCCAACTGCGAAAAGGGTAAAACAAGCATTACGAGTTGCTTGGATTCAGCCACCGATTCTGACGATTGCAGGAGTTCTAGGAAAGGGAGCTTTATGGAGTTGGCAAGGGAAGTTGTATGCTTAAACCCTGGACTGATTGATTATATCATTTACTTCCCAGTCAACATCAGCATGTTGAAGGTTTCACATTAAGCCTTATTCATATAGGATTGTGCATATAACAGTAAAAGCCACCTACTGTAACTGGTTTTTGATACTTGTAGTACTGATGCATTGCCCGCTAGAAAATGTTGTCAAAGGCTTATTTATCTCACAATCTGATATTTACATTAGACCCTTCCTAGGGTTTGTTTGTCCTTAATTTTTTCAAAAATATCTTATCTCTCTATGCATATGTTCTTTATCACTTCTGTCTCCTAATATCATTCTCCGTTAGAAAATCCAATCAACAATGGCGTTCTATTGTTCGGTGAAATTTACCCAGTGTAAGGCCTTCAATGCATGGGCCATTAGAGCTTCCATGACCCATACTGTGATTATTTAACCAATGATGCAGCAAAAGGAACATGCACGCAGAAGAACACCACCGGCCATAGCATGTGAATGCTGGTTGAGAATTAAAAAAGAAAACGAGCAGAAAAGGAACAGCTTGAACAAGTAGACGAATACAAGGAATCGTCATATGGTTGGAATATAGTAAGTGCTCGTGTTCATGTTCTTCAACAATTCTGTTTGACCAAAGGGTGCACCTTGCCTTTCATTTTATTTTAATATACGGCTCAGCTAATCATTAACTTCTTCTTCTTATCTATTCATCACGAGGAATGTGTGATAGACATAGTATGTCTTAGTGCCTGTACCTCGTAATGTCGAGCTTCTGAGCTTCCTGGAAGACAACTTGATACTAAACCAACAAAGTAAAATGAAAATTAGTCCATGAACACCGGACGAAGTGGGAGCTTTATCATTCTGATAAGGGTATTATAACTGACAATCAGACCAGTTTCTGCGACAAGTTAATAGACAATTACATATGTTTAAGAATCACAGTACTAGGCTGCCTGATCTGTCTAGCTATGTCCGAATGTCTGAATTTGAGTAGATGTGGGAAATTAGCATCATCCGCCTCTTTTGTTATATACAACGAGTTTATTCTATGCGTATTTAAATATCAAACATATATTAATTAAATATTATTTACATGATAATTAAACTATATTCTTAAACTCAAACCGAATTAATGAAAAATAATTTAATCTAATTATTTTAAATTATTAATTTAAATTTAATTTAATTAGTTCGGTTCGTGCTTAAAAGTTAAGTTAGGTTATTATATTAATATATTTTGATTTATTCTAATTATTTTAAATTATTAATTTAAATCAAATTTAATTAGTTCGGTTTGGATTTAAAAGTTAAGTTAGGTTACTATATTAATATAATTTGATTACTTCATGTATGATATTCATATTGTTGCTGATTTATTATTATTTTAATCAAAGTTTAAGAAATTGAAAATTAAGAAAAATTTTTAAAATTATAAAACTTAGGCATTTTTTAAAATTATAGAGAAATAGTGCATGTCTTTTACCTTAAATTATAAGAATGGAGGAATTAAAAAAAAAAGAATGGGAAATTCATGGAAGATGAGCAAGTACTAGAAAGATACATATGTGTCCACTTGTTAGCTAGAAAACGAATGAATACTCAGCCAGGGAATCAAACCTTCTGCATGTGATCTGATCCTTGAACCATACATTCATTCATTATTCTTGCTTACTAAAATAAGGAAGTTCGACGAGGGAGGTGAAGATAAAGAAGAAAAGCAAAAGATGGAAACTTTGTCCCACGTTCGATGGAACAAACACTGACACATATGTATAATGTGATTCGGTTTATGTTTGAGCTGGAAGAACATTGAACCTTCTCATGATCACTACATCTTGGGATTTGTCCCTGAACGCGTCACTATTATCTGATATGATCATCACTGCAAAACTTCAACGACCTTCACTTTGATGGTTTTGATCCAACAAAAAAGATACATGTTTAATTCGTTCTTGTCTTATTTTTGTATTCTTCGTCTTCTTCTTCCACCATGTTTATCTGTAAAGGTTCGTCCAAACCCAACAAATACTTAAGCAGGCAATGTGAATATCTGATGAAGATAATATCTTTACTTGCTTAATATGAGTGTACCGACAATTCATCTTCTGGTAATACCTTCTTCTGTATATATAAATGCATGAATCGTGTGCTAATTACATTCTATAACTATCCAATATCTCTCTACCTAATAGTTTGTTCGGGACACTTGGCTTCTTGAAATGTGAACACACACTTTTTTATTAGAGCTGGGCGGCTTAGACTCTTTGATGGGGTTTGCTTTGTATATGTTATTAGACACAAACGCATGAATGTCAATATGTGCATGCACTATTACTACTGTTGAAAATGATCGAATCCATATGGTGGGGTACATACGCATGTATATAATAATAAGAAGAAATGGTTTGATTGAGGCTCAATCAACTTGTAGAGGATGATTTAACAAGCTAACACACACTTGCAAGGAAAGAGTATGTATGAAAGCTACTTGACTATAACTGAGAGGAACAAATTCCATGCTTGGTACAAGGTTTTGGAACTTATCAAAACGATTCATGCATGGAATGGGAAAATTGTTGAAACTTGAAATAAATTTTTTTTAAGAATTTTCTTATGTTTACTTAGTCCAAGTTGGGCAAAGGGGAAAGGGAGGTGTATGGTTAGAAAATTCGAAATGAAAGAAATTGAGACAGGGAACCAATGATTTTAGTGCTTGCAAAGTAGGAGGAAGCGTATCTTTTTTCAATATTTTAAAAATTGGATCAAACATTGAATCGGTAAGATAAAAGGTTTAAGATTTAAAAAGTTTATCCGGTATTAGGTTATTATAAAATTAGCTAAATATTAAACAAAATTAAAGAATTTTAAATACAATTTAAAAATTTGTCCTTATTCTTAGAATAATTTAAAATTTAATTAAAAAGGATATCATTAAATGAAAATTAATTGATTTACTTTAGTTTATTAGAAACTATTAAATAATAAAATTTGATTGATTAATTAATAAATTGACCACTTTTTAACAACAAAAATTATTAAAATAATTTAAACTGAAAAGTTGAAAACTAAATCAAAAAATTATATAATACAAGAATTTTACGATTAAAATCGATTGAATTTGTTGTATTTTTTAATCATTATCTTTCTTTCCATTTCTTAGTCACATGCTTTGTTGGTGGTAATCATTAACAACAATGATTAACCTAATCTAATTTTATCACTGCAAATTATCCACTAGAATAATGGTCTTGTTTGATAATCAGCTGATTGTATTAGTTGTTAGTTGATTTTATCAACTATTAACTGATAGCTGATTATATCAGTTAATTTGACTAGCTCAACTAGTTATTAAAAATGTTTGATAAAATTAATTATTTGACATAATCAAACAACTAATACTCTTTAATCAGCTGAAATGTAGCTTAAACATTGTCCACGAAACACTCTCTATCATTGTTTTGAAAATTGGACTAGACTGGCCGGTTTGATCGGTGACTGGTCAACTATCCGTTCCGGTTCACTCCTAAAAACGGTTCCTAATTGAACCAATGAGAACCGTTCAAAACTGGTCAATTAACGACTACTGGTTCAATAAATTTTTTATTTATTATTTTTTAAATTTTTATATTATTTGGTATATTTTTGTATTTTTTAAATATTACTAATACTATATATAATTAAATATAATGATTGCATAATTATAACGTTACACCGATTCGATCAAACCGGCGGCCAATAAAATTTTTGATTTGATGTCTGATCCGAGTTTCAAAACCTTACTCCCTATGAATTTTCAGTTGCCTTTGATTTTAATCTAATATTGCTTACTCAAAATTACAAGAAAGTTGAAGAAAAGAGGAAAACCAGTTGGTGAGTTTGTCTAGAAGAGGTGATTGAATTGAACAGATCCATTGAGCCTAGCCTTCAAAGTCCCATAGTTTTGTTGCCACGTCATTCTTAATTTGTTTCTATAATAACAACCACTGCATCAACCCACAAGCTCAAATTCAATGTACATGAGACAAGAGAAGAGCGTGTGGTCCCTCAACATACCCCACAATTCTTTAATTACACCTATTTGCATTGTCACAAGTGATGGCTAAGAGAAAAAGAAAAAGTAAAAAAAAAAAACCATTTTTATCAATTGATAAGCAAAGCAAGCCCTAAATTAGTGCTTTGTAAATTAAAAATATAAATAAAAATATAAATGTCTGCTTAAATCAGTTGATAATTTTTATATTTAGAAAATTAAATATTTTTATCTTAAATTTAGTTATTGAATTAAGATTTGAAATATTTTATATTTTAATTTTAAAATATATACTTTTACTAAAATTAGTAGTACAATGTTCAAAACTTCATAACAATATATCCCCTAATTTCATATGGTAAATGTAACCTATTCTCCAACATTGAAGTCAAGTTGTTAACACCTAAAGCAACAAGTTGATTAACCCTATAATTACGAATATCCTGAAGCTGTTCACAAAAAATTGGTCTGTTGTTTATCGATACGTCTATCGAGAAAGCAATAGATACGCTGACTGACTCGCTATCTAAATTATCCAATCTGATATTGGAGTCAGCTATTTTGCCACTACATCTACAAGATGTCATCGTATTTTATTAGAGGATCTGTTAGAAACTTATCTCCTTAAACTTGTCGTGTAATTTTATTTTTTGTATTCCGTTAAAAAAAAAAAAAAGGCAATAGCACATGCAAGTGGCAAATCCACCCTTTTCAAGTTGTTAATTTCCAACAAAGCCCAAGTGCCATCAAAGTTTATGCACTTGGCCAACTAAACTTTTGCCTCAACTTGTGTCTTGGATGGGGAAAAAAAAGATAAAGAAAAAGCAACACTCAAATAAAACCCTTAGTTGTCTTTGCTTTTATATGCATTATTATATCTAATTTCATAAAGTTTTAGACCATAGTAAAGTTTAAACAACCAAATTATGATTAACTAATCAAATAATTTTATAAATTAATTCAACTCGTATTTCTGTCTTTCGATGTTTTTATCTTTATCCAAAATTTATCTCGTTTTAAAGACTTTTTTATGTATTACTTAGTCTTAATAAGTTAAATGTGCATATGCATACAGTTATGATATTGAACAAATGAAAAAAAAGGAGAAATTAGCTGATAAAGTTTGACAATCCAAAATTAAAAGATAAATAAAACTCTAAAGTCAATCATGAATTTCGGATAGAGGGGGAGGAACTTACGAGCAACTTGCAAACTGCTCCAATGGTAGACCATAAGGATTAAGACAACTTTACTCAATTTAAGACTAAACAAACCAAAGAAAAAAGATGAAAGAGAAAGTGGGGTTTAGTCGGTAACCGGTTGGCTGGATGGTTAGGACTAGGAGGACTCTGGAGAACGTTGGACCAGAAAAAGGTGGACGGACCAATTTTTAGGAACAATACATTGCATGTAAAGTGCAGCTAAAGGCAATGTATCTCTGCAGATCGTATATATCTATTTGTCAACATATTTGTGTATATATGTAAATATATATATATACACATTACTCTTCAGAACATTATAGCATTGCACACGATCAAGTGGTTCTATTCATCTTCTCTCTTTCTCGCTCTCTCTCTCTTTTTGCCCCTTCTTTGTTGGGGTTTTCCAAGTTCTTACCTTTAATCGCTTTTCTCTTCTGGGTGATGCACTCAAGATTCATCTGCTTACTTTTCATCTGTTTCTTCGTTGTTGTTGGTGGTGTGGGCTTGTTTGGTTCTGAGAATCTTCGTCAAGGTGTCATCTTTATTGGGATTGAGTCATGCCTGCTCTTGTTAACTACAGTGGTAAGATTTCTGCTTTCTGGGTTGGGTTGCGGTTGGTTGTTTTAGTGTTGGATGTTGTCTTCTGGGTCAAGCTTAGTTTTTGATCTTAGTAGGGGTATGGTGGTTGCGGGGTGAGAATCTGAAGATGGATTGTTTTAGATTTGCTAGGTTCTTATTTATGTGCTAAATTTTATGTATCTTTGTTCAGTTTTGATCTGTAGAAATTTAGATCTTTGGGCTTACTTGAGTTGTTGTTGATGGGATTTTCAGGAGATGATGAATTCTGTTCAGGGGGTTCGTTTTACACAAATCCTGTGGACTTTGGTCGATTTTATAATCCTCCTTGCAAGCGAGCTCGCATTAGTGCCCCATTTCTCTTCGGATCAGCCAAGTTTGAGCAGGATAAGCGACCATCAATCGATGTTCTTCCAGATGAATGCCTATTTGAGATCTTCAGACGTATTCCCGGAGGAAAAGAAAGGAGTTCCTGTGCTGGTGTCTCCAAGCGCTGGCTTATGCTATTGAGCAGTATCCGTAGGGCTGAAACTTATGATGGAAAAAGCACGGCCACCATCAAGGAGATGGTTGTTCCTGCTTTTGATGATGGTCAAAAGGTAAATGAAGAAATTGAGAGTGATGGGCACCTCACAAGGTCCTTGGAAGGGAAGAAAGCAACAGACTTGAGACTTGCTGCCATAGCTGTTGGAACCAATGGCCGCGGGGGACTTGGCAAGCTCCTGATAAGGGGAAGCAACCCCTTTCGTGGAGTTACGAATTTTGGACTTGCAGCAGTAGCACGTGGATGCCCTTCTCTCAGGGTCCTCTCGCTATGTGATGTTCCTCTTGTCGGGGACGAAGGTTTACTTGAGCTGGCGAAGGAATGCCATCTGTTGGAGAAGCTTGATATTTGCAATTGTCCTTCAATTTCCAACAAGGGTTTGATTTCAATTGCTGAGAACTGTCCAAATTTAACTTCTTTGACCATTGAGTCTTGTCCTAAGATCGGTAATGAAGGGTTGCAAGCTGTTGGGAAATTCTGCCAAAATTTGCAGTCCATCTCTATTAAAGATTGCCCTCTTATTGGTGATAGTGGATTATCAAGCCTCTTATCTTCAACCTCCTCTGTCTTATCAAAGGTAAAGCTTCAGGGTCTGAAAATCACAGATTTCTCTCTTGTTGTAATTGGACATTATGGCAAGTCGGTTTCCAATCTTGTGTTACATGGTCTCCAACATGTAAGTGAGAGAGGCTTTTGGGTCATGGGAAATGCTCAGGGCTTGCAAAAGTTGGTTTCTTTGACAATTTCTTCATGTCAAGGAATGACAGATGTGAGTCTCGAAGCTGTTGCAAAGGGTTGCACGAACCTGAGACATATGTGTCTCCGCAAGTGTTGCTTTGTTTCAGACAATGGATTGATCAATTTTGCCAAAGCTGTGGGATCTCTCGAGAGCCTGCAGTTGGAAGAATGCAACAGGATTAGCCAATTGGGAGTTCTTAGTGCAATCTCAAGTTGCGGAAAAAGGTTCAAAACTTTGAGTTTGGTTAAGTGCACAGGAATAAGGGATGTAGCTCAAGGAACGTCAGCATTCTCTCCTTGCAATTCTCTTCGATCCCTGTCCATTAGGAACTGCCCAGGGTTTGGAAACGCTACCTTGGCCATGGTGGGAAAATTATGTCCACAGCTTCAAAATGTTGACCTCAGTGGGCTGTGTGGAATTACAGATTCAGGCCTTCTTCCACTACTAGAGAGTTGTGAGGCAGGACTTGTTAAGGTGAATCTGGGAGGCTGCTTGGGTTTGACTGATGAAGTAGTTATAGCCTTGGTTACGGAACATGGTGCGACCATAGAATGCTTGAACTTGGATGGTTGCAGGAGGATCACTGATTCTAGTTTGGCAGCCATTGCCAAAAATTGCCTGTTTCTCTCTGATCTTGATGTGTCTAAATGCGGAATCACTGATTTTGGCATCGCTATCCTGTCTAATGCAGAGCAGCTAAATCTTCAAGTTCTTTCCTTGTCAGGTTGTTCCCAAGTATCAAGTAAGAGCTATCCATGCCTCAAGAAACTGGGCAGGACACTCGTAGGGTTGAATCTCCAAAACTGCAGTTCAATCAGTGGCAAGATATTTGAGTTGCTTGTGGAGAGCTTGTGGAGTTGTGACATACTCTTCTAACTAGGCAAGGAAAGACGCTTGCTCACTGAATTAAGTAGGTTGAATCAAGCACATGAAACTGGATGAGGGAGTTTTCAGGAACTCCAGTGTGATATTACTTATTGCAGACAGTTTATGTTCTTTTAGGTTATAGTTGACATGGGTAGCAGCATTCAGCAGACTTTTTAGGTAACTCAGTGGCTTGGTTGTTTTCCAGGAAACTTTGGCCGATCACTTCTCCATAGTTTTTCTCTTTTTGCAGGCTCTCTTCAGATGGAAAGCCTGTTAAACCTTTTAGCCTTCATAACTAGGAGGCCAATGTCATGGCCATAAGTTTTGTGAGAATACAGATACCAAGCCCTAGTTCAAGTTTTCACTTGTGGCTCCTGTTATTACCTAGTTAGGTCCTTGTTCCATTTATGCTGGATGTCTGATACCCAGTGTTTTAAGCTTTTGTCTCTGTCGACCAAAGCTTTCTTTGTTTCAGTCTCGTGGAGTCTGTTTTTTTTTTTTTTTCAGTTTTACAAGTGTCCCTTTTAGGAGTGGTCTCTCCAGATGTGTATGGTTGCTCTAAGCAGTTCTTACATGGTTGTCTCGGTCTAGCCTGGCTTTGGCGGTGACAACAGGTTCATTACCTTTGCCATCACAAACCTTGCTTAAGGTTGTTTTTTTTATGACAAAGTCATGATTTTCCAGGCTACCCTTTGTATATGAATTGTATACTGCAACCAACACTTTGGAATGAAATAAAAATTTTCCGTGTCTATTGTGGATACTATGAGTAAGGTGCAAATCAATCAGCCACAGTAATCATATTCCATTGCAATATTTTGATTCTTTCAAGCAAATCAATCATCTTTACTGCAAACATGGGTTGATCCAAATTTTGATTCAACTGGTTTGCGTTCAAAATAAGGTCAGATTTTCAGTACAGGAAATTCAACCCGAAGCTCGACTCGAGCCAGACTGACTGAAATATCTTCATATTATATTCTACATATAAGTTTCAAATCTGGTTCAACAAACTGATATATGAATAAATTAGAACAAGTTTAGTTTTTAAGTTCATCTATGTAAACTAGATTGAGTTCAAATTTGAAGTTCAAATCTGTCTACTTGAATTCGGAATCAGGGATCCGTAAAGATGCAGAAATGTCATTGACAGAAGTAAAAGATGTACAACTACCTACCTTTGACAAGATGGTGTTAAAGGGTTACATGCACTGCATTTTCGATGACTCGTCACGAGGAAGAAGTCAAACTTACCAAACAAGCAGACCTTTGAATTGTGACAAAAGTGAACGGACCTTGGAAGCAGGGCAATTGACAGAAGTGTCAGGCTTTCTTTCTGGAAGAAGGTTTGTTTTGTATTTTTCACAATGAATTTGTCTTCTTTGTCATAGAAAAGGAGACACAGACAACTCCACGGCTAAGGTGGTGGCAATTTAGTTGAATTCAAATTAGTTCAAGTTCATAATTAAATTTAATCCAAGTTCGATCGGGTTCAAGTTAATAAAAATTTGGACTCAGAATTCAGGCTTCAAGGTCAGGCCATAACACTTCATATATCTTCATCTATCAGGCAATAATACTTGTACATTCATACGAAGAAACATTCACTAAGTGCATGTGCAAAACGAATACATAATGCCAATAGAATTGCCTATCATTTTTCTCTTATACAAGAAGAAATTCCATCTTCTAACTTAAAAATCTATTCACAATCACCTTCTTAATCTATGCACCATACACAGATGTTATCCATTCATCTTTGGTTGTGCACTTCAGTTAAAATGGTTTGCTTCACCCCCATAAAGATGGATCAGCAACTCATTCCTTCGAAATGGCTGGAATTTGCAGATTCTTTTGCTTTCCAGATGATGTTCTTTAACTTGGCACAGAAACTCTTGTAGAACTGAAAAGGAAATAACACGAAAATGATTCTTCAGATGCTAATATGTTCTTCACCAAGTAGAAACTTGTAAACCAGAAATCAAATGAAAAAGAATTAATGGATGAAACATTTGCATTGTATGCAAGTGGACAACAAAAAGTGGTGATCAATAGCCAACAACTAATATAAAAGTAAAAGCTTCCCAGATGATTGCAAACCGAAATTCAAGACCGAGTTGAAGCTACCTTGTGATATTCCAGAGTATCCCCAGTGACTTTCCGGACATCAACCATAAAAAGAGATGGTGCAACTTCAAAGATCTATCCACAGGACATGATAATGATTAGGCATATTGACTGTGAAACCTGTTTCACAGTAAAAAAGAAGAAAGACAGCAGAGCAGAAGTCTAATCTGCAATTACCTCCAGGACAACAGCAAATGGCCTAGCCTTGTTTGCACATATTCCCTCAAGTCTTGTCTGAAGGAATAAGATTGCAATAAAATCAATATAGATCCTACCTGAAGCCAATAAGCAGTGAACTTAGATCATTCGAACATAAGTTCCTTCAAAGCTGTACCTTGTAATTTCGGGTATGAACCTTCAGACTCATTGATTCTGCAACAGCTTCAATTGTTGAAATGATCTCTTTTGCTGGTTTACGTGATACAAAACGAGTTTGTCGTTTCACATAGTCCTACCAGACAAAAGAATGTTTCAGGCAACATGAAGGCACATACTTATATAACTGAATCTTGCCAGGGAAATGAACCAAACATTAAAACTGCAGTGAAAACAATCAAGAAAAGTGAAGGGACTACAAACAACTGATAAAAATTTTACCCGTCTCCGGTCAAATAATGCTGACAGATTCAACCCCTGTGACAGGGTAATCATCTCGAATGCATTCATTATTAAAGGACCTCCATCACTAGCTTTTGAGTGCTCAGCCACATATTGGTCCTACAATATGCAAACAATTGCCAAGTGAGAAGAACAGGATTAAGTACCAAAAGCTTGCAGAAAGAAAAGGTCTTTCCATGTTCAGACCACATCTTAAATGCCAAAAAACACGTTTAAAGGAAAGGAAACACGGATCAGCAACGTCAGAAATCATAAATAATGGCATAAACAACGCACCTCAATGTCATCAAAAACTGCACGAACATCATCTAAATTGACTTTCTCTTCCTCATTATGTGTTACAGGCACATAATTTTTACAAAACCAACGGTCTTGTTTGATTCTTTGAATTTGTATGCGCTGCATTAAGAGGGACACAATTATAAAAGAGGATAAAGAAGTTTCTTTTATATACTAATATGCATAGGGCAACCACTGTATAATGGCTACAAGCAGTCAACTATCAACCAGGAACTACCTCCCGGGAGATCCTATTTATCACCATAAAATGACTGAATCAACAACATGCTTTTGATTTAACGTTGAATTTCCATGCAGCATGACCTAAAATAAATAAGATACATGAAGATTCTTCGAATCTCATGGCTCATGGCTATAAATTTGATCAGTTGCATAAAGCATAAGCAAATACTGAGGCTGAAATTAATTGCCATTATAGCAGTTGATTCAGGCAACTGAAAAGCTTTGTATTTGGTGATAATGAGTTCAAGATCAGAAATCAAAACCTACAACTAGATTGATGAAGTGAATGAGATTACTCACAGTTTTAGGATTGGGATCAAGTATCTTATCTATCAATGCCTTTGCCGCAGGGGAAAACCAAAATGGACAAGTATACTCTGCACAGTTTATCTAGAATCCATCAAAGAGAAACATTAGAAATTCCAAAACTTCTTGTGAGACTATAAACGAAAGCAGCATTTTAACAAACAAGAAAAGGTTTCTCATTGGAGTGATAAAGGAAAGAGGAAGGCCTTTTGTGGCCCTTTTTCTATCACAAAATAATACAGAGGTTACTGGCAGACAAGTTTTGAATGAAAATCTCCCAAAACTCAGTGTACAGTGTAGATGAGGGAAAGGACATCAGTACCCAAAGAAGTCGAACGAGTGCCCTTGCTAATACTCATAAAGAAGCCTACATAATGAGAAATATTAACTAATAGAAACAATGTGTCGTAGCCACAAATATGGAACAGCCTCAAGTATGTTTGTTTGTGATATTGTAAGTTCACAAAGCAAATCCCTAACATATACACTATCTAGAGAACAACCTTTTGGAACAAGGTTGGAAGGTCTGTCTCCTCAAATGGAAGATATCCAGCCATTAGAACATAAAGGATAACACCACATGACCACACATCAGCAGCTGCACCATCATAACCATGGTGACCGAGCACCTGAGAAGTATTCCTAGTGTAAGAAGTTAGATATATTAAAATTCATGATTAAAGAAAATGAAGAAGAGAGTTGTCTTCCATGAAAGAACTACTAAAGAATTTGTCAGATTGGACAAGTTAGGCAAACACATTAAACAAAGTCCAGAACCTGTGTACTTTTATAAATCTTGAAAACAGTGGCAAGTTATGAGAAACTGATTATAAAGTTCCCATTTACTAACAGCGTATACCTCAGGCGCAACATAATTTGGGGTTCCACAAGTGGTATGAAGAAGTTCAACCCCCTGCACACAAAATAGAAGCAAACACATTAGAGAAATCAAGAGACTACAAGAGATGGATAGATGAGAAGCCAAATATTCACCAATAAAATCTACTTATAGAAGTAGCATATAACATACATGTTCACATTATGTATGCAAGGATATATGTGTGACTTAGAACTTGACATCAACTTAATTTAATGGACCAATACACTCTTACTTGCTGGGGTAATGCACTCAGTCCGAAATCAGAAACCTTCAGATTTCCATTAGAGTCAAGTAGAAGATTTTCAGGCTACAAGAAATTATATTAAGTCATGATCTGAGCATCAATCATGAGATCAAGGATGTAAGTTGAGGGTTAAACATAATTGTTTACCTTCAGATCTCTGTGGTACACGCCCTTACTATGACAATGTGAAACTGCATCAATAAGCTGTTGAAAGTACCTCCTTGCTGCATTTTCTGGCAATCTTCCATGGTGAACCTGTAAAATGAAATCAAGTCAGGACAAAGGACCAATTACCATTGCTTAAGGAGTAGAAAATTGGATACAAGAAAAAAGTAAAATGATGACCATGCACTGGTTCATTTTAGTCCCTTGAAAAATCTACTACAGACTAGAAGAGAAAAGAAACTTACAATTCTATCGAAAAGTTCGCCACCAGTAACAAACTCAAGAACAATATATATCTTGGTAGGGCTTGACAGAACCTGGAAATTAAACCAGGATGAAAGGAAAATAAAAAGATATATATCAACATCAATGCTACATAAACAAAAGAGGGCAATAAAGAACCCACTAAACTGAATCATTTCAAGTCATGAGCTGCATAATGAACATTGAAAAGAGTACCTCATGAAGTCTAACTATGTTAGGATGTCGAACAATCTTCATGATGGATATCTCTCTTTTTATCTGGAGTTCAGAGTTAGCCATATAATTCACAGAAAGACACCATGAATCAACCATCCATGAACTTGTACACAGAAGCATAAATGTACCTGATCGACCATTTTGTGTTTGAGAATGGTACTTTTGGCCAGAACTTTGATGGCCACATTCCCTCTTGTCTCAGTGTTCTTGGCAAACTTAACCTTCGCAAATGTCCCTTCGCCGATGGTACGGCCCACTTCATACTTACCGACCCTTCTCGTCACCTTTTCCATTATTCTTTTAGGTTCATTGCTCGCTTTCCCTCTTGTCTCAGTGTTCTCGCAAATGTCCCTTCAGAATTCCTAAAGAGAGAGAAAATTTTCAAATTCTGAGCTGAAGCAAAATGAAAGTGAAAAAGAAGAGAAATTTAACATAATAAGTGGAAAAACCAAGCAAATCCAGAAATCCCATCAAGAAAAGACATTAAATTTCCAAACTTTCAAGTCATTCCCTCACAAATTTCTCAAGAATCAAGCAGAAGCCACTAGTTCAGCTAAAAGAAGCGCCGGAATCCACTTTCCCCGATCAGACAAGAGGTGCAGTCAATATCAGAAATAAAGTTATGCACATTCCACCAAGAAAATCTTACCGGGAAACTGAAAAACAGTGAGAAGGAACTGAGTAACTTGATCACAGGAGTTCCTGGAAATGAAACTGAGATCAAACAAAAAATGGTAAATATAGACTAATCAAGACAATTGACTTTTTGTAATTATGTGATCTAACAATAATGTATTCAGTTTGCTTTATCTTAAACAATTGATCCTGGTACGAGTGGCTCAAAATCTGTTGGATTGGTGACGTGGCGTGTTCCCATAGGGCCCGAATTGTCCACCCCGTATTTAATTAGGCTTTCTGGCAAAAACGTCCGTAACGGTAACTATTCGACCACGAAAGCCTCGAAAATTTACCGAACACCATTCATCTGAACACAGGTTACTTCGGTCGGCGTCAGTAGCGGGAATCCTGAGATGGGTATTATAGAGATTAAGGTCCATGGGGGAGAGACTAGGAGAGGAAGAGAGAAGTGTACGGAGAGAAGCTCCGGTGAGACCGTCGCAGGACAAGAGCCAAGTCCGTCACTCTCGGTGGTCTTCCAATTTGGTGGTTCCGGTTTACGGTCTTGTCTCCAGCGGCGCCATGTTGTCCTTCTCGACATGGGAGCCAGTCAATGACGATAACAGTAAAAGTTCAAAAAGCGATGTTTTCAATTAAAGTGTTACTGATTAGGGTTTCCTGTTGATGATGCTTGTGAAAGTTTAATTGTGTTGTTAATGGACCTTGTGTTGGGACTTTTTGGACTGTTCTTTTGGATCAGACTAAGTTGAGGACTGAACTGAAGAGGAACAGAGTCCAGGTGGTGAAGATGGAATTCACACTACAAATTTAAGTTCTTTGGTTTTTTTGTTATCTACATTGTCTTGATATCTTCTTTCAGTATTTCGTAGGGCTGATATTGATCGTTTGATGAAGATACTACATTCAAGAGCTGCTGATCTTCCTGATCCTGAGGTTGAGCAGGAACAGAAACATTCAGGTATGACTGTTGGAGACTATAGAAGTTGATTGGTAGGGGGATATTCAGGAACATCAAATGCTCAAGTAAAGAAAATTTTAGGTCTGATTGGTGGAAATGACAGTGGGCCATGGTGGTCTATGAAAATTCAAGGAATCCAATTGAAAAAAAGTCTGAAAATTTGAGTGGATCTATTTGGGAATACTCAACCAAACTAAAGTCAACAGTGAGTAGATTAACTATGAGAATTCCATGCCATTCATAAATCGACCGATTTTATATGTTGCTGGTGTATGTAGAGTATTATTGTTAGCAACTGACTCTCGTGTGTGTTTGTCTGTGCTACCATGTTCATGTGATCATGTGAAGCCTGCAGCATTTAATGCTGAAACAAATAGCTGTATTGAATACTTATTAGAAAACATGATGATGGAAGTGACAAGTTACAAAACTATATCTGTGAAGTTGACATCAGATTCTATATCATGAAGTATCCTATCTCACAAGATACATGTTTTCTGTGTTTATTTCACAAGACATTCTGCAGTATGTGTGATTTTGCAGATGCAAGATATTGGTTGTTTTCCAAGTGAAATTGCACGGGTTTATATACATACTCATTTATCAGAACTGAAGTTCAACTTTGGATTAGTAAATCAATATGGATAACGTTCAGTCCTATAGGAAAAGATGTTATTTATTATTGACTGCATAAGCATATCATCCTCTCTCTCTTTTTTGCTCACTAAACATTTTTAGGATTGGATCACATGAACCTTTTTGTGATATTCCTGCAGTGGCCAGTGGATAAGAAGGTTTGTAGAGAGATAAAACTTTACTAAAGATTTCAATGAGATCATGGCCGGAAACATCTTCCACTAATCTCCATACGCAATCCATGTTGCTGCCATCTTGATTACAGTAAGTACTCCTCCCTTCTCAGCTTAGTTAGACAGTCATCACCACCTGCCTTTAAACCGCCAACTTTTGCACGTGTTCTCTTATTCTTTTTTCTCTTGAATCCTTATTCTGAGAATCCTTTTCCAAGCTCCCAAATTTATCATAAAGAACAATTCTTTCTTTCTTAGTAGTTTGGAAGCCTAAACTTGAGCTGCCACTTCAATATGTCATTTTTTCTATCAAGTCTTATTAACTTCTGAC
>JANZLX010000212.1:384079-395075 GCA_025531955.1 Erythroxylum orinocense
ATTTTCAAGGCACTTTAACATGTAATTAATAAGGGTATATCAGACATTTTATTAACTTTCTTAATAAGTGTGCATTCTTCTAGAACGACACTTATTTTGAATAGGAAGAAATACTACTTTCAAATCCCGAGGACGTTCTATGATTACTCATTTACACTCCTTTCAAAACATCTTTTGTTTATAGTTATTCAAAAACTACGTGAAGGAGTGAATTCCTGCTCGTGATATGCTCGAACTCAAAGCTTTGACCAGATTGATTAACTTATATATGCAGGAACATTGACAACTTAAACAACAAATTCCATCCAAGAAGGATCCTACGAGAGATTCTGAAGGTTAGCCCGTTTATCAGAATTCACTCAACTTTCCATTAAAAATGAAAAAAGCAGAAAGAAGAGTCTGGAGCAGAAAGAAACAGTGTGGTCCAAGTTCAGGCAAGTATCTCCTTGGACTCCACAACCATTAAGAATGGCAGGAGAGGCTTTTCTGCTTTTATTAGTCGAGTGTTTCAATGAAATAAGAAGTTTGAGGCAATTCATGAACTGAGATAGAATTGCACCAGAAATGGTGGTCCATGGAATTCCTTTTTTAAATGGGTCATGGACTCATGGATGATTAAGTGGTAGACAAACCAAGTCTTTCCTTAGATATCGTCTTTGAAAGATAACAACTTTTCACACATATTTCACTTTTATAAAGACAAGAAAGAGAGTAAATAAGATTTCTAATTTTTCATTTAAAGCTACAGGAGCTTTATTCTTCTGCAGCTACCATCCCTACCAAGGAAGGAAGCAAGCATGTGGTATTACAGGATTACAATCACAATGTTACTATCTAAATTATTACTGTGATTCTCTGCAATCAAGACCACAATTTTCATAATTGCCCCCACATCATCCACAATTACGCTCCTAAGCATAAAAAATTCAGTGAGAAGAATGTATCCCGGCCGTTTAAATAAGAACTGGTTGATATGATTTGTTGAATCAATTCTAAGCATGGTTTATAAACCCTAATTGGCAGTAATCATACCACAAACAAACACACACACATACATATATATCCAATGGTTCTAAGCTAAACATCAAAACAAATAAATGCAACACTAGTTTCAGAAAAATAAATATAGAAAGTAAGCAATATAATTGCAAAACTGAGACAAATTTGCCCAAGTTTTTTGATACAAATGCTTCAAATAAATGCTAAAATGTTCTAGCTAGGCTCATATTTTCTACTGCTTCCTATTCAAAATAAGTGTCGTCTTAGAGGAATGCACACTTATTAAAAAAGTTAATGAAATGTCTAATATATCCTTATTAATTACATATTAAAGTGCCTTGAAAATATAATTTGTGTAATCTGTGTAATTAAGATATGAGAGAAATTAAAGGGTAATTTTCGAAGAAAAATCATAAATATGCATAAAAATTCACAAACGACACTTATTTTGAATAATTAAAATCCCTCTAAAACGACACTTATTTTAAATAGGAGGAAGTATGTATCATTAGTAATAATTAAAGTAATTTAATTCTTGTTGTCTGAACTCAAAATATATATGAATTTAATTGGAATCTCTTCTTTGTGATCTTTTTCTTTTATTATGTGCCTTCCTTAAATCTTTTTGTTGTATTTTCGGAATCTCTTATGCCCTCGTTATGTTGAAGAAGGAATTGCTTGCTATGAAAATGTTCGAAATGAGGCACAACAAGAGCACACCACCGAGCATAGAATCAAATGAAAGTGCTTCTTGTCTGGAATATTACTCAGTTCATCAAGCGAGTTGGTTCGAAGCATTGTTACTTATGAGGAAAAAGGGTACCAATTTCAAGACAAAACAACATTATTCTGACATTAAATGCAACTATTTTCGTTTTTTTTTTACTTCTTAATCTTGTTTACGAATGTAATTAGTGTGACAACTATAGACAGCAACAGACATCCTTTGATACTTGTCTGAGTTCAACATAATAGTTCACATGTCCAAAAATTTACCTTCATGTTCATCTTAGAATGAGCATATCCAACCTTTAGCAATGTTTTGGATAATAAATCAATCTACCAAATAAGTTAAACACTATTTTAAATTTGATCTTGTATAATGCTAATCAAAGAGCAATCTCTTTGACATCAAGAATTTCCTGTTTCACAAAGCGAATACATCAAATTTGATCAATGATTAATTTTTTGATAAACTTTGATTTTTCAAGTAATCCCAAGCCAACTATCTTTGATTAAATTGATTTCATTAGTAACGAGGATTCGGAATAACATACATTGATCAATCAAAGAGACAAGAGTTTTATTGTTCTTACTCATAATTAATCAATTTTTCACTCTCAATTAAAGTTAAAATAGCCATAAAAAATAGTAAAATTAAATGAAATGATGCTAATAATTTATTCAATATTTTGATAGTTAACCTTACTCTTATTACTCAACAGAATCATAAGGTGGAGAGTTGGTGCAAAAATGACACAAAAGCAATGAAGCTCAGTTCAATTTTCAAGTAAACATAACATCTGATACGTTGAAAAAGTAGATAGAATTTTGTTTTTTTCCATGTCCTGAAGAACACAATGAAGAAAGCTTTGTTCACTTGAAGAGCATGAAGTGGTCTTGAGGAACCAAAACCCTCATTTCATTTGTTCAATATAACAGTCCTCCACTTTATAGATGCTTCTCAGATGCCTGCACGAGACACAATGCAATGTCAAAGTTATGAAGTTTTATCATCAGCCTCAAGATCATTTTGGAGTGTACAGAAGGGAATTTCTATATCAGAATCTCCTGAAAGTGTGGTTTCGTATGTCCAATGAATGAGTTTTGAAACGAATTCTAACCAAGTTCATATCCTATTTCTTGTTCCTTAATTATCCACTGGAGTACTTACTTACATTGTCGAGTTTAGCTTGGTTGTTGTTCTCCAACATCAATCCGAAGTGAATGTGGGGGAAGTGAGCCCACTAGGAAACGAAAATTTCAAAATTTGATCAATACCCATATAGAATCTTGATATGATATACATTATGAAAGTTCAATGCTTTTGAGAAGATGGCAAGAACTATCTCTGTAATTTCTTCACTCACGTTTTTTGCAGCAGTACTGAATGCTTCTCTGTGACTGATATCAGGATTGTTGACCTTGATCCTCTGAATCTCCTCCCTACATTTGGAATTTCGTATCAATACAGAAGAAAAGAGAAGAAAACCCAACAGAGAAAACCAAAGTGCATCAAAGTGAAAGAGATTTTAAATTTAAAGAGGATTGGTGCGATCAGTACTTTATGAACTGATTATATGCAGAAGGTACTCGCTGCCTCTTCTCGGGAGCTGAAAATGGAAAATAACACATCATGACTTGCATATACGAAATGAGAAAGTACGTACGTAAACGTAAAAAGGCTGGTGGTGCATGTAAACGTGGATAAAGAAAGAAGACAAAGAAGTTGCTGAGAGAAGAGACTCACGGCGATTGATAGCCCTTTCTTCAGAGATATGGTTGCCAGAGGGTTGCATTCCGGAGAACTTGCTGCTGCATTTGGATGACGAACCAAGGTGATCAATTCTGTACTCGGGCGAGCTATAGTTAGCTGCCTGAAAAGAAGAAAACAAAAAAACAGAAGATCAACGATGAAAATACGTTGCAAATTGAAGGTTTACATTAGTTTTCAGTAACTATATCAGCCACTACCTGAACTTTAAAGGCCATAACAGAAGATAAGATAAGCTTGTAAGTATTAGGTCCTAAACGATATATAATCTACAGAAAGCAGAAATATGTTTCTTTTTAGTTCTGGTTCAAAGGCGGCTGCCAGATTTAAGTTCTGAGAATACCCAACAGAGAAATGAGACTGAAACGTTTTGAAAGACTCGATCCCTAACGAAAAAGATCAGATCTTGAGCATGGAGGGCTTGGATTTTCCTCAAAAGAAGCAAAGAACACCAGTTAAGCCCTACATTTTAGAGGCTATGTATCGATGAACAACAACGACAACCCCCTTGAAATAAGCTGAAACTGTATAGCCAACATCACCTGAACTTCTTGCCATGACAGTGACTGAAATGCGGCTGCCATGTTCACGGACCATAGATTGGTGCAGTGCCCACATCGGACGGTCACGATATCAAACAAGCTGCTGCATGGGACACTCACCTGCAATTTTCATTCAAGGTGTCAAATCCCATAGATTTCCTCTCCTTCTTGGATCCATAAGCAATAAACTCGTTCAGATAGTGAAAAAGTACCAATCTTTACATGTAAAGAGTCCTGTGTTCCTATGTTTAATTACTCACTTCAACCATCTGTTCGACCATGTAACATGTCTAGCGATAGCACCAAAGAAGAAGATAAGGAAATAGATAAACAAGGAAGAAGAAACCTTCTTTCTTCTCGTGCAGATAATGATATGCATAAAATGTGCAGACTTTATGGGGAAAGAGTGGGTTATTGTTGAGCTTTATTTATGATTTTTATGTAGGAACAGCCCAAAAGTTGAGAGCTTCCATTAATTTTCATGAGAAAACTAGCTGAAGAAACTTTCTTTCTGTGACTAGAAACCTTCTAGTTGCAGATGATCAAAGATCAGCTAGTGAGAGATGAAAGAGAAAGGAAGGAGTCGTCATCACCAGTTTATCAGCAAATACTTTGTTTTGACGTTAAATGACAACACTCTATTCACGAAAAACAACAGTCTAAACAAGCAAAACAATAAGCCATTTTCGTAACCTCTCTCTCTCTCTCTCGCACGCAGCTATAGAAGACCTTAAGGTCTGACTTCTTCATTGACCGCCAAAAGAAGAAGGAACAGAAAAGTCCAACAATGGATACCTGACTAAAGCCGCCAAGAGAAACAAGAAACCCCAGAAAGAAAATTGGCAGATATCTATATATATATATAACATAGCAGGAGAGCCTAATCAATAGAACCAGTTTTAATTTACGGGCCATAGCTTTTATAATCAGGATCTATAAAACTTGATAGTACTCTAAGAACTCAAGCAGATCCCATCACTGAAGAGATCATAAGATACCGCAAGAACAATATTGCAGAAGTTGCAAGGGATGTAGCAGAGTTGCTCAGGCACAACATCGATGCAGCTGGTCATGATGTCTTCGAAGCAAGCAAATGAATCCAACCTCAGAAGAAGAAGAAGACGAAGAAGAAGAAGAAGCAAGTGAAAGAGAGAAAATGAAGAAGCTAATAGCAATATAGCTCTTGCAAATTGCAAAGAACACACACAAAGAATGAAGGACAGAGAAAAGCTTGATATTCTCTCTCTCTCTCTCTGTCGCTCTCTCTCTCACACACACAAGTCTCTCTTTTACTTTGACACGAGGCTATTGGTAGTATTGTATCACAACGGTGTACATGTATGGCCCATTTACATAGAAATTCATCAGAAGAAAAAGAGCTACTTTAAAGTGATAAAGGAAGAGAAATGGTGGCGGTGGTGGTGGCGGTGTTGGAGGGTGAGGAGAAGAAGGAGGAGTCAGGCAGTTAAAGCCAATACCCAATTGCCATTATTACCTTAAAAAGCCAATACACAAAGAAAATAACAGTACTGTGTTGAGTGATGATCAGTACTGTCAAAAAAATTACTACTGTAAGAAGAAGGAGAAGATTGGAAGCCAAAAGAAATCAGACCAACGAGGGTTAGGGTTTTGAGGGTGTATGGATACAAAGATAACAGCTCATGGATGATGGAAGCATCTGTACAGGTATGTATGGTGTGTATGACTTCTGAGAAGAGATGAGGCATTTGAATGAGCTTAGGTGGTGTCATTATTTAGGTGAATGTGACCATTCCTCCTATCAAACCCTCCTTCTGCTTCTTTCCAGCGGACGAGGGGGGCGATGAATTCATTTACTTGCATCCTTTTCAGTCATTTTTTTAAATAAAAAATAAATCTTTTATGATTATAAAAAATTTGAAAATATATTATTATTTTTAAAAAATAAATCTCTTATGTTATAATTTCAGTTAAACATTATGATTATAGTAAATAAACTCTATTCTTGAACTTGAATTGAACCAATTAAATTCAAATTAAATGAATAATTTAATAAATTTATCGGTTTGAATAGAATATAAATTATTCGATTTGAGTTTAAAAATTAAATCAGATTTTAATTTAATAATTTTTAAAATTTTCTTATTTTAAATTTTGATTAAAAAATAACTGGACCAATAAAAAATATTACTTATATGCTAATCTAATTTAGTTTTTAAACTCGAATCAAATTAAGTTAATTTAACTCAAACTATTAATTTATTTTTATTATTAGTTTAAATAAAATTTAATTTATTCAAATCAGGCCTAAGTATTAATTAAGTTATCATATTAGTTACATTTAATTAGTTCACGTACCATGTCCCTTTTGTTATATTGACTTCTTTTAATGAGAAATTTTTTCTTAAAAATTCTAAATTAGATTTTTTTAAAATTCTAAAAATTGTTTTTTAAAAATTTTATTAAATTATGAGAATTTCTATTTGTTTTACCTTTTTTTTTTAAAAAAAAAAACAAGAAAGTGACTCAGTAAAAGAGAAGATGGATCGTAGTGATTAGGGAAGTCTTCCCGGTCGACTTAGCCAACTTGCATGAGAATGGACGCATCAGCACACTATTCAGCTTCCGTCCCTTTCCATATCTTCTTGCAATAAATAGCAGTTAGTGTGTTCATATTATTGTTATAGGTTTTTGGGCCGATCGAGGAAGAATTTAAGAATATGTTTGGTTAATCTCATAATATGTTTGATTAGACGTAACACTGGGAAGAATTTAAGAATATGTTTGATCGGAGGTAAGACTTTTAATATAATGTAATGGTTTTTAATGTTACGAAATGTGAATAAATATAATATTAGAAAATTATAATTTAGAAAGAATGGAAGGGTTCATAATGTAATATAGTGAAATATTGTTTGGATAAAGGTTTTGTAACGTAATATAGTGTAAAGTTGTTTATCATTTTACATTCCATCTTAAACTTCTCAAATTGGAGGTTTTTCATTTTTACCGTTTAGGATAAAATGAGATGTAATATAAAATTCTTATCTTCTATCTCATTTCATTATAAACCCTCATCTCAAACGATAGAATAATATTACATTTTATCTCATTCCATTAGTAAACTTCCGACCAAATATAGCCCAAGATAACTGGTCTAAATTATTAGGAGAAATAAATGTGAAATCTCATATATCTTTGTAAATTTAAAGAAAATTAATTATTAAAGACCGGACCGGACATCGAACCGATCGAAAGAAAGATTTAAGGTTTAGAGATTCAACCGGTAGTGAACCGCTATAAAATGGGTATATAATAAATAAGAAGTAAAACTTCTAAGAATAAGTAAAAATGAAATATTTTATTGAAATAAAAATATACCAATGTTTATTATTATATAATGAATTAATAATAAATAAATATGAGTCTAATATAAATATTAAAATAACAATAAAAATTAAAATTATATTCCTGAAAGAGGTTATGTCTCATCATCATTAAAGGCTCCAAATTTTTCAACACTATTTAAAGATTCATAAATTGTGCTTTCATCTAACTTCTACTGTGTTAAAATAAATTACAAATTAGTAATGTATGAAATTATTCTTAATTGTAAACTTGTTATACAGTATAATTTTAACTTAAATATGATCAAAATAAGATATGAACTACCATGAGTAGATGCTCTTAATTAATTCATTGTAACAAATGCAAATTCTTCATAAATCGTCTTTTCAAGTTCATTATAATCAAGATCAGGCAATGGTTCTTCTTCTTCGATCCAAAAATTAGTATGTTCAATACAATAAATATCAATTGAATCATATGTTCTCTTCTTATTAAACAATCTGAATATATAATACAGAAATTATAAAATCAATAATAAAAAAAGTATTGAAATAAAAACAAAACTATAAAATAGTAAAATACTTGTTCTTCATTATCAAATTATAAATAATGTAAGCAAGGTCATTAAGTCTTTTATATTTTTATTAAAAAATAATAAGGAAACATGTGTAAGATTAACAGTGTGCGTCGACTCATGAAATGTTACTTACATTATGACTTAACTCAATTTAATTTTTAAATTTAAATTAATCCAATTAAACTGACTAATAGATTAAGATAATTATAATATATTATCAAATTTATTAATTTGGGTTGACTTGAAAAATTAAGTACGGTTGATATATTAACAATATTTGATTATATTATGTATATTTTATTGTAATTTTAAATAAATTATATTTAAAAAGAATTATTTTCAAATATTTTAAATATTTAAAAGTATTTTAATGAACTAAGAATATTAATCTCTTGCGTTTTTATATATATACATACGAACTGTTTCATATGAACAAGTTTCATCGTCATGGTCAAGGTTTTAAAAACTGAACCGAACGTTCTTATTTCATCATCTTTCCTAAAATGTGGCATTACTTGTATAAGTAAGTCATATAGATTAACTAAAACACGTAAATTTTTATGTTGTTGTTTCTTTATTTTTCTCATATGTTGCTTCCTTTTTGATAACGATTAATATCAAAATAATTGGTATTAAAGCTTAGGTTGTTTTTGCAAATCTAGAGTTAGTTGTCAAGTTCTTTTTATAAGTTTGATATTAGGAAGTTGAATATGTCAAATAATTTAAGGGATGACAATTTTTAGCTCATGGGTCTAAATTTAGTTGTTTTCAATGAGGCGGCCCATGAGACAGGCTCCGACTTAGACAAATTCGAGGTCTAATTTTTTTTTAAGCAAAATAACATCATTTTACTTAGAAAAGTTGGGTCTCAGGTAAACTTGGGTCTGGAAACCCAGATCCTAATCTAATTAAAAAAAATTATTCTATATTTTATTTTAAAAATTATTTTAAAAAACTTAGCAGGCCGACCCATGCCATCCCTAAATAATTTCATTTAAGAGAAGTTCTTATTCAATAGAGATGTATAAGCGTGTTGAAAGGAGCATAAATACTTTTAGAGAATTTTAGGACGTCAAAGAAAGAAAAGGTTCTATCTAGTTGTTGAGTCTGGGTGACGAGATCCTAAACGAAGTAGTTGATAAACTTCATTGTAGAAACGACTTGAAAGTATCATAATAAAATGGCTTGAAAGTAAGTATCCTAAGAAATCACTTATGAATCATTTATGTCAAAAGCAACATTCGTATGCTTTGAGGATGACAAAAAGTACACAAGTGAAAGATCACATTATTAATTTTAATCAAATCATTTTAAATCTCTAAGTTGTCTAGATTAAATATAAGGATAAGGATTAAGCCATAATTCTTTTATATTCCTTACCTAACTCATATGACAATTTTGTTGATATCACATTCTATGGTAGATAGACTATTTATACGAGTGGTGTGAAGGATGTCCCTTCAATATAAGGAATTGAAGAAAAAAAGTCTCAAGCACATATGAAAGTGGATCAAATGTGGGTCTAGTTGTTGACAAAGGAAGGAATAATGAAAAGAGTTACAAAAACATAAGTAAGTCACAATCTAAATTAAAGAATAAAGTTGTTTGATACTTTAACTATAAAGTTAAAGAGTACTTTAAAAGGAACCGTCCACGACAGAAGAATGAAAATGAGAAAAGGTAAACAAATAGAAAAGCAAACGTGTAGTCTAGGAGAATTCTAGTAAAGAGGATGAAAAAGACATTAATAATTTATTGATAAGTAATTTTGATTATATAAATTAATGGGTAATAGACACTAGGGTCGTTTATCATATAATTGTCCATAAGAACTGGTGATGTTCTTTAAAAAAAATTGAATGATTATACTAGATTCAGTGATAATAGAGAGCGCTATCAAAGATAGTGGTTTAGTACAGATCAAGATACATGATGAAATTATTAGAACATTGGACTCCTAGTATGTTCCTGAGGTTCAAAAGAATCTAATTTATATGGACACTTTTAATAGACAAAGGTACCAATTTTCTAGTGATGATAGACAACTTAAGGTTAAAAAAGGTGTGTTGACTATATGAAAGAAAGATTACAGTATTTCATCCATGTCTTAACGGGATAGACAATATAGGATCAATGTTTGTATCTTAATCTTTAAGGAAGAAAGTACTATCTTATGGCATATATGGGTAAGTCACCTTGGTGAGGAAGAGATGATGAAATTTTATAAGGGGAACTTATTGGAGAATGACAAAAATAGGAAGATAGAATTTTGAAAGTTTTATGCTTTTAGTAAAATTCTAAGGTAATCTTTAAGAATATATTATTTAAGGAGCAACATATATTGAGGCAAACATTTTGAAAGGTTATGTCATTGTCAATAGTGAGCAATACTAGTTTAAAGGTAATACTTGAATATCCTAGAACAGATGTTAAAGAAGTTGAAATTTCAAGTTTAGTAGATAAAACAATATTAAGAAAAAGGCATCAACATTATATAATCAAAGATAGAGCTAGAAGAACTATCAAATAACCAGCAACATATAGTTGGGGAGACTCAGATTGATATGTTTTAACTATCGGCAATATGAATAGAATTATCTTTCAAGAGAATAGGAAAAGTTAGTGAATTTTGATTACACCTAGTTAAATCTTGTTGACAAAGCCTCACACTTTGAAGGATACTGTTGATGTGTTGATAATGTTGTTGCCTACAAAAAGTTCAAGCACAGCTTGGACTTGGTGAATGTTCACTCAGTTGAAGCCTTCGGTGGCTTGAATGGCAGAAAGTGTTTCTTTATTTAACGTTGATAATTTAAGTTAATGTGAGAAATTGTGAGATAGACTTAAATTTGATGAATATTATAATTATAAAAGATAATCGACACTTAATAAGGTTTAGGATCGACATCGATCTCATACTAGATGGCAAATATTTCTAAAGCAAAACTAAAATGGTGCTAGTGTTAAAAGTAAACTAACGAAGCAGCCGCAAGATAGTGGGAAAGTATTACAGAAATGGGTCAAACCAGAAGCAGGTTGGATCAAAATTAATACTGA
>JANZLX010000212.1:395175-435458 GCA_025531955.1 Erythroxylum orinocense
AATTGAAGAAGAAGTTGTTGTTTGAGGCTCATAATACAGTATTTACTATACATCCGGGTGGAAACAAGATGTATCAGCATTTAAAGCAATATTACTGGTGGTCAAGTATGAAACGGGATGTTGTGGATTATGTAGCAAAATGTTTGATATGCCAGCAGGTTAAAGCTGAGCACCAGGTCCCATCTGATTTGTTACATCCTATTTCTATTCCTCAATGGAAATGAGATAACATTACCATGAATTTTGTCGTTGGACTTCTTCTCACTCAAAGGAAGCATAATGTTGTAAGGGTGATTGTAAATAAATTCACTAAATCTGCTCATTTTTTGCCTGTTCGTCCTGACTATTCTTTGGATAGGTTTGCAGATTTGTATGTAAATGAGATAGTGAGACTACATAGAGTATCATTGTCTATCATTTCAGGTTGTGATCCTTGATTTACTTCGAGATTTTGGAAAAGTTTACAGAAAGACAATCTGAACGAGTTATACAGATATTGGAAGATATGTTGCGGGGTTGTGTATTAGAGTTTCCCAGGAGTTGGGATAACTATCAGACTTTGATCGAGTTTGCTTACAATAACAGTTATCAGACAAGCATCGGTATGACGCCTTATAAAGCATTGTATAGTAGGAAGTGTAGAACTCCAGTATGTTGGACTGAATTAAGTGAAAACAAGATGATTGAGATATAAATTGTGAAATATACTGAAGAAAAGATTCAGGTTATTCAACAAAGATTGAAAGCTGCCAGTGACAGGCAGAAGTCTTATGCTGATCTAAAAATGAAAGATATTGAGTATCAAGTGGGTGATAAGGTGTTTTTGAAAGTGTCGTCATGGAAACACAAACATACTTCGGTTTGGAAAGAAGGGTAAGCTTAGTCCGCGATTCATTGGTTCTTATGAAATTCTGAAAAGAATTGGACCAGTAGCTTATCGGCTGGCTCTTCCTGAAGAATTGGCCAGGCTACATGATGCGTTTCATATTTCTATGCTAAGAAGATATCAGTCTGATATGACACATAAAATTCCAGTGCAAGAAATCAGGTACAATCGATTTGTCATATGAAGAAGGGTTAGTTTCTATCTTAGCTAGAGAAGTTAAACAGTTTAGGAATAAGTCAACGCCTTTGGTAAAAGTACTTTGGCAACATCATGGACTTGAGGAAGCAACATGGGAACCTGAAGAAACCATGAAAGCTCAGTATTGTCGACTATTTTAACAGGTATGAATTTCGAGGACGAAATTCTTTTAAGCGAGAGAGAGTTGTAAGGCCCTAAAATATACCCTAATTGAAATAATACATGTTTATGAAAGTACATGTGTGATAGGAGTTACAAGTTTGCTATGATTAGAATATGAAAGACATATGATTTCAATTTTTGGTCAAGTGGATAATGGTTAGTGAATTGGAATTAATTGAGTTCATTAGAGAATTAAGGTATTTATATGTACATTTGGTCTTGGAAAAGTTGTCAAGTGGCAAGTTAAGTTGGTATATGAAAATTAGAACGATTAACCTATGAGTTAGTGACATTTGGCATGGTTAAAGCATTGGCAAATGGTATAGTTGATACATTAACAAATGGCAGCACTAAGTGTGTGACATATGACCTAATGTATCATTGACACATGGGAGCTCCTTCAAGGGACACATGAAGCTCATACATGGAAACATATGTTGCTCCAATTCCATGACACCTAGCTTTGGATGTGGCAAATTCTGCTGGAGCAAGTTTTCACTTTGCTATTTTCTCTCCACCAAAATTCTTCTACTCCCCCTCTCAACTTCTGGATCTTTACTGAAGCTTGGATCATCATCTTTGTAAGTTATTTCACCAAGAAGTAGGTCATGTAACTTTATGTAATATTATTTAGTTAATGCTGAAAGTTACACCTTAAACTTAGGTATGTGTTGGATGTTTGGAAGCTTAGTTTAGCTAGATTATTGGAGTTGAATTTGAAGCCTAGCAAGCTAAGGGAATTATAAACTTGGTATCCTGTGATAGCATGTGTTGTTTGATGTTTTATATGGATCAATTGTGTACTGAAATAGGAAAGAATTGAGGTTTGATACATGCTGGAAACTGGTTTGGATAAGTAGTTCTACTGGACAGGTTTTGGTATTTTAGCTATATCTTGCCCTGTAGGTATCCAAATTGGATGAAATTAAATTCGGAGTAAACTAGAAACTTATATCTACAACTTTCATGAAGGCATCGAAATTGATTTCTGTCACTAATTATGTCAAAAGTTGGCTTGAACTTGAGTATATGTAATTTGTCACTGTTTGTGAATAGTTTGTAGTCATTTGGGGATAATTTTCAAAATACTGAACCACATTGCATAACATTAGTGACAATAGAAACTTAAGACATAAATGAACAAATGTTTAGAAGAATGTTTGGCCTAAATCCTTCATTTTCATTGTCAAAATGTCCGTGTAACTTTGACCCGAAAGTTTGTTTTGGAGAAAAGCTGGAAGAAAATGATGAAGTATGCTGGATTATGATAAATGAAGTGTTTTCATTGACCTTGCTTTGGTATTTTGATTATAACTTGAACTTTGGATCTCCAAATGAGTTGGTTCCTAATTCAGATTAAACTAGAGACATATTTCTACAACTTTCTTGAAGAAGTTGAATTTTAATTCTATCTCTAAGATTTTCAAAATTTGGCATGAAATTGAGTCTTGGCTTAGGCTGCAACACTACCAAGGATAGAAATCATATCCTGTGGTTTTTGAATAAATTGTATTGATGTTGGCCGAATTAGATTAAGATGTCTTCACCAATGTTGAATCTTATTCTCTTAGCTTTAAATTGGTATAAAGTTTGTAATTTTTGGATATTGGAATTGAGAGATATGAGGTGTACAACTTGGAGGCATGATCATGCATTAGCTAAAAATTTGAAATGTACACAGTCTGTAGTATTTTGAGCATAACTCATTGAATATAAACCAAACTAGATGAACTTAGTATCATTGGAAACCTAAGATAAAGAGGGAAAACTTTCTAGAAAGAAGTATTACCTAATTATCTCACCTTCCTGATGAAAATAATTGAGCAAAGTGGACCCGAAGCTGGATTGTGAAATAAAACTAAATTGAGGGATTAAGTATGATTTCACATGATCGATAATGTGATTAGATTAACGATAAGAAACCCAGATTTTTGACATGAATATGCATCATACATATTCAGTATATATGAATGCGCATAATTGAATTCATAATTGTGCACAATAGTAATATATGTTTGTATTGAATGTTTTAGAGAAACCCTTAGAGCAACCTATTTAATATATTGCCGGAACTTTAAGGCAATAAGTGAAAGGGAGCGATTGTAAGTAATCTTAGATGATCATACCTTACTTTGTTTTGTTTGTTGAATTTGATTTATGTTGATTGTATTATGAATTTCGGACATGATTGTCCGAGGCGTTTGATGCATGTTTATATCATTGAAAGTGCTACTTGCATGTTAATGTGATTGACTACTTACTTTGTAAATGAAATGTCTGAAATGGCCTTATTTTGTTTTAAAATTGTTGAGTCCTAGTTGTGGGTAAATAGGCATGCCTAGAAGGGTCTGCAGCTGCTTCTGTGACACTTCGGTGACTTTTGTTATTGATACTTTGGTATCTTCTATTATTGATATGTTAGTCTCTTCTGTGATATGATACCAATTATTGTATCTTCTGTATAAGTCTCCTTACCCACTTTTGTTGACGGATTAGTAGTCATTTGATTGTGTAGTTTGATATATGTTGGATTTTGAAATAAACAAAATGATGTTTTGAACTGAAGGGATTGTTCCTTCTTTGATACCTAGTTCTGTTAATTATGCAGCTGTCTTAAAATTTAAATATCTGCTTGTGCTATAACGTGATTCAGTACGATTAATTGTCAAATTATGCATAGTTTAGTTATTACTCACTAAGCTATATGCTTAGTACGATGGATTTATCCTGTGTAGGTTATGAGCGACGTTTATAAAGACTGGGACAAGACAACCGCAATGACCAATAGAGTCTGAGTGTTGTTGTAAAAATAATGTATTTTTGTTGTTTGACTTTTAGGCTTGTATCTAATATGTATATGTGAATTTGTTCGTAAGTTTGTAACAACGATATTTCAGTTTGGTATAGATTTTTCAGCCAGTTTATGTTAAGTACTATGTAATTTAATATATGTTTGTGTGAATTGATTACTGGAAGTTCGTATGCCTTGATTTGCTTGTACTGTTTTATGTGGCATTCATATATCCTTTCAGGAGGTATGTGGGTGTTACAATTATACACAAAAGTTGGGATCTTAGATACGCGTGAAGTAAAGACTAGAAATATGACCTATCCCATCAATATCTTTTTAAATAAGATTTATATAATGAGCAGTGTATGGAGACCAATAAATATGCCCATACTTTGATTGTAATAAGTACCCAGTTGATACATAATTAGATGCATTATCTATAACAAAATGCACAACATTCTTGGTCTAACCCACTCGACAATTTTAGAAAATAATTTAGATTAAGCATTATCACTTTTTACCACGTCAGAAGCATCAATAGACTTGACAAAAGTTATTTCAATATTACAATAAACTAAGAAATTAATTAAGGTTCTTTGTCTGTTGATTCCCAACTAGAATTATATGTATCCACAATTAACTGACATTCCCTTTTTAAATCTTGAAGCAAAGGCACACGCAACTTATAATAAGATGGTACCTTAAATCCTAGATCTATTATTATTGTAGCATTAATTGCTTCTTGAAAATATGGTGAATTAAAGCATTTAAAGGAATACGTGAATGATAGAACCATCTAGCCCATGCTCTTTTATATCGTAAAATAACATCCTTATCAACCATAAAACTTAATTTTTAGACTAGGTTGAGAACCAGGAGTAGTTCTTGGAGAAAAATAAGAATCTATGTCAATAGTAACTTTTCTTTTTTCCTTTATCTAATACTTGTAGTGTTTCATCATCTCCAAAAGATATATCATGAGCCTCTTTATTTTTCTTTTTCTTTTTCACTTGTTGCTGTAAATATTTTTCAATCATATCATAGTACTTTTTTACAAGAAGTAATATTACCCTTAACACCAACAAAATGCTCTTTTATTCTAAACATTCCTCCCCCTTTAAATATTCTATTGCAAAACATACAGTTATATTGGATATTATTCCCATTAGATGCTTGAGAAGAAGAAAAATAATTCCATGCTGGATCGGACTTACCACGAGTAGAAGATAGTCTCATATGCTCCATTATGATTTAACTTAAAAAGTATTAAAAATAATTGGGTATTCTATTGTCAAGGAAAAAGTATACAACTTAAATAATTCTCATTATACATTGTAATAAAGAAGACAAACAACAGTAGAATGGATATACAAAAGATCAATAGATGTTGCTCACTTATTAAACTTTGCTCGTGCAATTGCTCCACTTTAAATAGCCTAATTGAAATATTGTTAGTTTTCAAATTTGGTGCTTTAGATCAACAAATTGAATAGTTGAAAGAGTATATATAATTCAACTATCAAAACCAAAAATTGATACGGAATAGAGTTCTAAATATTACAGAAATTGATATGAAATAGAGCTGTAAATGTTACAGAAATTGATATGAAATAGAGTTCTAAATGTTACACAGATTGAAACCTTGTGAAAATCTGTAGTTTTGTACAGTGACAAACCGGTTGGATTGGTTTGACAAAAAACTAGACGGATGGTTCAAATTATTTACTTCCAGTTTCAATGGAATTTGTCGTTGATGAAGAAATCACTCAAGACCAACAAAGTTTCCTGCCATCTCTTTTACGGATAACTAGGGAAGTTTTGCGTGTAAGTCAGCTTTGCCTGTTCTTTTAATGTTGGATAAAATAATGACGCTCAAGAGTAGTGGATGATTCACTGAAAATGTTTAGATTTTTTTTCCTTCACTTCGTCTTTTATTCCGTGATTATTAATTTTCCTCGTCTTTAGAACCCAACTTGGACAATATGAATACGTGAGTGGGAAAAAGGCAATTCCAAGGTTTTCTCAGAAACTTTAAATATTTCCATTTATTTTAAGAATTAGAATTTACGCACAAATAAAATGTTTTGAATTTCTCAAAGTGAATTTTCAATAATAACTTTATTTAGAAGAAATGTACATTGGGCTACATAATCTGCTTTTGAGAAACAAGCTTTCAAAGTTAAAAGTAAATAAAAACATGATAGACCGAGTTCATTGCGTATTATTAAGGTTTTAAAAACCGGATCGGACAACCTGGTTCATCTAAAAAAAGTTTAAACCGGCCTGTTTTTATACATGAAGTTATTAGGTAAAACTGAGCCAGCTTACTGACTAATTCAAACTTTTTTCGGTCGAATTGGACGATCCGATCCAGTTTTTAAAACCTTGGGAATAACTCAAGTATTTCTCAAGATTTTAGTTAATCTAAGGAAGATTTTAAGGTAAATGATTAGATAATATATCAAAAAAGAGATATAAAAAGTTTTATCAATTTAAATTATTATTAGACCAATATGAACTTAATATGTTTAAAATCTAATAAATATATATTGAATGAGATAACAAATTAACCAGGGCTTAACTTTTCAAAATTTTAAAATTTTCCAATTTAGTGATCAATCTTTTAAAATTTGTATAAATCAAGTCTTAACGTTGTTTTTATTGATGTGATATGAGTCACATATATGTTTATCCATTAACTGTATCAACAAAAATAATTTTTTGGTTTGATTTATACAAAATTTGAAATATTTGTTATTAAACTAAAAATTTCAGAAAGTTTGATTCTAAATTATAAAAAATATAAAAAATTAAACACTTTTTTTTATAATTATTTTGTGTTTACATTAGATTTATTTTTTGAGAGGCACTTGTAGAAATTATAATCTACATAATTTTGGACCCTATCTAATAATTGTGACTAGTGTGTAGTGATGGTACTGTGAAATTGAACAATGCATTGAGTAAGTACAATGCCTAGCTGTTGATGCAAAATACACTGACCAGTGACCACATTCACATCAAAGGTTAGTGGCATTTCCACTTCAAGAGTTGGTGGCAGAAGCACCAGCACAAGTTCAGGATCTATATAACTCTGTCCATTTTCTACAAATTTTGAAAAGGAAAAAAAAAATCTAAGACATTACAGCATTCCTCCAGACCAGACACGTGTTTGGAGTTTCAAAAAAGATGTTTCAAGTAAAAGGAAAGTCTTGAAGATGTAAGGTTGCTTCTTTACTAGTTCATTTTGAGTTAGAGAAAAGTACTTGTAAAAGTTATTTACAATGACATCTTAGCATTATAAAGCATAACAATGAGCTTGGTTTAAGGTAATGGATTATGACTATATATATATATATACGCGTGTGTGTGTGTGAATTTATTGTCGTTAAAAGCAAATTTTACTAATTTTTGACGATTAAAAGTTTGAGCTAGTTCGATCGATTCAATTATAAAAATTTTGAACAAGTCAAATTTTTGGTCTAGTTTACGTTAATAACTCATATTATTAAAAAATCGGTCAGTTAATTAATTAATCAATCAATTTTTATATATAAATTAAAATAAATAGATACTTTCTTTAATTAAAGATTAAATTGTTTAGTGAATAAAGATAATTTTTTTCAATTATATTTTAAATTCTTCAATTTTGTTCGATCTTTACTATATACCAATTTTATGACGGTCTAATACCAGTTGAATATTTAATCCTTAAACTTCTTACTTATCGGTTTATTTAGCTAAACTTTAATTGTCGATATATCTGACCATTTTATTTAGCTAAAATATGAGTATAAATTTTGCTAACTTACTTAAATAAGCCCGAACACCTAACATAATGAAAACTTAATATTACGGGAAAAAAAAGAAGTTCAACGAAAAAATCTAACAAGTTATTTATGGAATTAGACCTCCTATTCCGGTTATGATATTTTTATCATATTTTATTAAATTTTATATACAAAGTTGAAACAGAAGATTACAGAATATTTGATGTATTCACTTCCTTATCAGAATTTGGGTGCTCTGTCTGTTTCTCTTATGTCCTACAAGACAGCTTTTTTCTTTCTTCAACACACAAAAATACAGACACTTAGTCATGGAATCCAACTATTCACCAACAGACCAACAGCAGCAGTACTGTGGTGTGGAGCCTTTTATTGAACTTGTTTCTAGGTATTAGAACAAAACTAAAAAAAAAAAAAACCCAGTTTGAACAATTTGTGTTTTTTCAACAAATTAAAGAAAAATCTGAATCTTTATCGGATTTTATGTACCAGCTTATGAAAAAGCAGTGGTCTCGAAGCTCAGGCAAGCCATGCATGTGTCATTAATGGAGGACTATCTTCAGAGGTACGAAGATGACCTTTTCAGGGATGGTGCAGAAAGTACTACCCACGGCCAAAACCTAGCTAGAGTAACAGATCCTCCATTAATATTGCTCAAAAAAGACTTCTCTTTTCAGCCTCAGGTTCCAAAGCTCGCAACTTGAAGGGATCTTTGTCGCTTTGAGACTGTCATGATCATGATCATGAACTATTCTTTTTTCTAGCTGCTCTTAGGCTGTTGGACAGGGTTGGCCTGAGCAAGGGCAAGATAGGCACCTGTCCAAAGCTTACCTTTAAAAATAATAAAATATAATTTATTTTTATTTTTATAAAAATAAAATGAAACAATATATAACTTATTCTTAATTTGATAAAGAAAAATAAAAAAGACTTATTCAAAAAAAATAAAAAATAAAAAAGACTTGTATTTTATTTATGTTTATTTTATATAAGGGCTTAAAAATAAGCAAAAACAGAAGCTTTTTTTACTTTACTCAAACTCTATCAAATATTAGGAAGGCCTGAAATATACATTTTCTTTCTTTTTCATGATTAGCTTCAAGATAGCTGCCCAACTTGCAAGAGCAATGTCTGCTTCTGGTTCTGGGACTCTTTACACACTGATAAAAGGAGCTAACATTGACAAGTTACCTATGGGTCTCTTCATCTTTCTTCCTGGACCAACAACAAACTTCAAGAGGTGTTAAATGTTAAAGAGTGTTGAACTACAAGAAAGTGAGAACTAAGCATGAAGCATGTTAAAGAAAAAGAAAAGACTTGACGGTGTTTTGACCTGAAATCTATAAAAATAAGAGAACAGGAAAAAGACCACTTTCGCATGAGGTCACATCACCGACAGTGAAACTGGGAACAATCTAAGCCGTTATTGCCTTGTCCCAAACCCAGACAAGTGTCATCCAGAGACAGAACTTTCCTACGTAAGTCGAATTGAACGCGTGTGTGCGCTTGTGTGTCTGTTCCAGTCTCCTATAAGAAAAAAAAAGTAATTAATGCAATAAATGTGCAGAAAATTGAAAACCTTTTTTTTTGTGGGTTTTTTTTGGGTATTTTGATATTAAACAAAAAACAGATAAAGCATCAATCTTTGCGTATTTGCATAATCAAAATTCAAAAGTATCTCTCTTTCTCCTTTAAAGCTTGTTTCTTTTGTGTGTTCTCTCTGGGGATTTTCCATTTTCTAACCCAATTGGAGAAAACTGACAATAGAACGGATAAAGCACCAATCTTTTGCATATTTGCATAATTAAAAGTATCTTCTTTTGTCCCTTTCTATCAATTTAGCTATATGGGTTCACTTGAGTTGATTTTTGTTTGTATAATTGTATAAAGAATTTGATGTGTGTAGATTTCGTTTAAGATTGCTTGGAATTGTTAGGTGAAAATGGCGAGCTCAGTGGAGGCCTCGGCGAAAGAGGAGGCTTTCTCTGTTGACCTCTCTGCTCCTCCTGGATGGAAGAAGAAGGTTTTCATTTTTCCCTATGTTTCCATTTCTTTTTTCATTTTCTGCTCTCAAAGTCGCTTCTTTTTTCATTTTTGCTTCAACTTTCCTGAAATTCGAATGCTATTGCTTCTAGGGTTTGGCTGTATAGCTTTGAATTATGGGTTTCTGTGGTGAAATTTAACAGTTTTGCATTGTAGGGCTTTGTGGGCATTCTTCTTTTTAATTAAATTTTGCTTTTGGAAGCTGGAATTTGTTTGTGAGATTTTTTAGGTCTCCCCTTTTCCAGAGCTCATGAAAGTACAGTTATCCGATTTGTTTTTTTTCCTGTTTTTCTTATCTTTCCATTGATGTCGTGTCTTCATCCTTCAATTTCCTTTCCAAGTTCCACCTCTGGGAGATTAGCTTGTCTATGTTATGGAAATGTCTAATGTTGGATTGGAGACCAATTATGAGTTATATGATGGCTTCTACTTGTTCTAGTTACTAGTCCAAGTCAAGCTGATTACCTTTTTAATAAAAAATTCTCATAGTATTTTTTGGAAGTTTAGGAACTTGAGTTGATGTTTAGAATAGGAAAGTTGTGAATGTGATTGTTGACGATCTTGTAAGAAAGAAGATTAATCTGGTTTGTTTGTGCTAATATCTGCATGGTTGTGCATTTTCTTTGGAAGATCAAAAAAGGAAGGACACATGCTCTCTACTTATATATAAAAAATTTGATGCAAGTCCTATCAACAACCTTCATATGAGGGACTTTCGATGGATAGAATATAATATCTTGCTCAATTTTGTTGGCTTATTGATAAGGCATTGATTTTTCACATGAATCTTGCTGATGGTAGCTCAGAGTGCAAGTTAGTTTGAATGCATTTAGCTACTTTTTGAAGGCTGAGGTAATTTCCAGGCAGGAACATTCTCATCTTCTCTACATTTTAATTCCCAAATGTCACTTCATAGAATCAACTTATCTAAGAAGTTGAGTTTGGGTTTTATCTTTTCTTTAGCATACTTACCAGGAACTAGTCTTAGGTGTAGGACTGCTAATGTGAGCTTCAATTTAGCCTTCGTCACGTTTGTCTTCAAAACATTTTCTAATTACGATTTAGCTTTGCGGCCATTTATGGCTTAGGTTCATTGTTTGCTGTGGTTCCATGCAGATTGATTCGTTTGATATCAGGACTGCACATTTTGAAAGAAATTTTCATGCAGCTGAAGTTACTGGAAGAGGGCTTCTTTAACATCTTAAGAACTTATTATGCACTTAAGTGCATTTTGAAGACTGCTGAAGTTACTGGAAAAGGGCTTTTTTAACATCTTAAGAACTTAGTAAATGCACTTGAGTGCATTTTGAAGATTTTATCTCTGTACATAAAATCATTGCCTCGCCTTAGTCGTTAATTATTATGTTCCTGTGCAACTTGAACTTGCTTTGGTTTGTGCATTTTCTCAATTAATTGAACTTTTTGTTCAAATTGTTCTTGGTTAACTTAATGACTTGGACTTGGGCTATGACAATCCTCGTCTATTTTTGTGCTTTGCTGAATTCTTGGAATGACTGGTTGTAGTTGTTTCAAACTATAAAATCCAACGACAACCAGCTTTTCTATTGATTTTTTGGCTCTCTGTGCCTGCGATATTTAAGTTAACCTTTCATGTTCTCGTTCATGCTCAGTTCTTGCCCAGTAAAGGTGGTGCTTATAAGAAAAGTGATGTAGTATTCACCTCCCCAACAGGGGAGGAGATCACCACCAGAAGACAGTTGGATCAGTATCTCAAGGCACATCCTGGCGGTCCAGCAGCATCTGAGTTCGATTGGGGTACTGGGGAGACACCAAGGCGATCTGCAAGGATTAGTGAAAAGTTAAAGTCGACTCCACCGCCGGAAAGCGAACGCCCCAAGAAACGAGGCAGGAAATCATCAGGTTCCAAAAAGGAGAACAACGAAACAGGAACTGCTCCAGAAATGACCAAGGAGAAAATGGACGTTCAGAAGAAGGAAGATGGGAAAACTCAAAAAGATGATGTAGAGGCAGAAAAGGATATTCAGAAAGAAAACCAAGATGATATCAAAGATGAAACTCATGATACTGGTACTAAAACAGGAAATGTCATTTTATCTAAAGAACCTGAAGATGCAATTGTTGAAGCGGAGCCTGAAAACAAGGAAGGGAATGCTAATGAATCTGGGGCATCTCAAAATGAGAAAGTTAAAGTAGAGGATGCAGAAGGAAAGAAAGAGCTACCAAAGACTGAAGCTGGCGATCAGGAAAAGGTTGATGTAACCATTGACGAGTTGGAAAACAAAGAAACGGAGACAGACAACAAAGAGAAACACGATACTACTACTTCTGTTAGGCAGATGAAGGCTAAAGAATCAGTGAATGGTGATGATAAGAGGCCTGACTGTAAAGTTACCGCTGTGGTGAATGAGATTGAACAAGAAATGGTTGACAATGGCAGCAATGGTGATCCCAGCAAAGTCTCTTAAATTAGTAACAGCCATTGAAGTGGTTGGATTCAGGCCTTTTTCTGACATATTAGGCTTTCTAGTCGTATGAATGACTGTAGCTCTGATGTGGTAATGAATAGTTATCTGATATTTCATTCAAGGTTGTTTAAATAGTTACAGGTTAGTTAAGTGTTTGACTTAGCTGCAATTGATTGCTAAACTTGTAGGGTGATCATCATCATAGCATCATGGCATCAAATACTGATGATGGTTCATTTCTATGTGTATGTATTATGTAATAAGTTGCTACCGGTGGGAATGGAATAAATGTTCGTCGAGCTCCTCTAGTTCATGATGTTCAGAGTGCCTGATCTCCTTAAACAATGCCACTTGTTAAGAAATGCTTGTCATTTGGACCTGTTGCTTGGCACGAATGTGCAAAGAGCTACACTTGTAAATGTAAATGGATGTACACTTTTGAAGTCATAAATTTTGAATCAAAGAACTTGAAATAAATGGAAGTGAAGGTTTCTCTCAACAAAACTAAACTTGGAAAAAGAATATCCTAATCCAGAAATCATTCTCAAAGCCCTTTTAGCTCTGCAACCAGTCCTGTCAAAGTTGTCCATTTCTCAAATGCGGTAGCTGATGACACAAAGGCAGTTTTGGAGGATTCAATGTCATTGCGAGTAACTGCAAGCGAAATAATTCAATCATCAGTGGTGATTCTAGCATAACATATCACAGTTTCCAAACCTATAAGGAAATCCCAGAAACCAAAGTAGTAATGTGAACATGGTGAGAAAAAGATTGATCACCTGATGAAATTAATGAAGATAGTGAGGAGTTGAAGTTATCGACTTCAGTTTTCTCTTCAGCACTAGAGGTCAGCTGTTAAGGAAACAATATAAAAGCAATCAGATTATCAAACACCCCTCATCATGAAAGTTGAGGAAAGGAAATCTCAGAAACGAGATTGCATTTTTTTAATGATTATCTGCTAATCTCAGTTGCTATCTTTGGCTATGCAGTGTCCATAGTTCTTGATTGAAGCCGTATTCTTAAGATTGAAGAACTCATGTATTACCTTGGTGAAGGCTAAATTAGCCTTTTGGACCCAATCTGTTTCAGTACTTGCCCCAAGAACAGAACCAGCTGCAGATAGATCATTGTTTTCTATTGCTTGACCAACTTTGCTAAGCTTGTACACCAGATCCTGCAAATATCCTGCAACAGATCATTTAACTGCAAAAGTTCAGAAATGAATGCAGAAGGAAGATTGTAGCAAGCATATGAACTCTGACAAGTGCAAGACTACTAGCTATGCTTAGCTAAGCCTAAGTTCCTTCCTTTACTAAAAGTTCTATAATTGATCAACCAAAATTCTGAGAAGAAGTAGGATTAGTGAATTATCAGATCATTCACTAACAATATCTAAACACTAGTTCAGATCATTTCAACATATATCCAAGATGGGGATCCAACCAACTCTAGAAGTACGGGCACATCATCAAACACAAGAAGTACTTTAGCACAACAAGACATGGAGTAGTTCAAAGTTTGCAACAAAACTAACCCCTTTCCTTTTGGGACGAACTAATGACTCCTTGTTTCTCAATCCTCTTTTTTCTGTCCTTTTTCACCTTCTCCAACAACTCTATATCATCTTCAGCTTCTAGCACAGCTTTGGCTCTGGAATCGCGATCCCTGACCAATGGAAAGGCAATGGTGGTGATGAAGCAAAGTGAAAATTTTCTTCTGGTTGCTACTAAGGAGGGTGACGCAGACTCACAAACAGCTTTGCACATAGCCAATGGTCTCCTGGCACTGAGTTTTCCTGTGTAGAGTGAAACTTTTGTTGCTGCTGAAGACAAAGAAGATGGTGTTGAAGAGGATAAATTGGTGGAGAGTAAAGAGTTTGCAGTTGAGACAAATGGGGTGGCCATTTCTTTATCTTAGAGTCCTCTTTCCTCTTCGTTTTTCTGGTATTTTTGGTGGGAAAAAAAGATCAGAAGTATCCATAGCTTGGAAGTTTTTCTTTTCTTCTATTCTTTTTTTTCTTAAGAGGATAAGGTTGCTGTCTTCTGCAATCTGATCCAGTCATTATCCAAATGCTTATGGGCATTCCTGTCATCTTCTAACCCCCTGAAACTGATTTTTACCATGGTAAATAGCTTCAATTACTTCTGTTTCTCCTTATAAATTCGTTTGTGCTCTTACTCCTAGAATCAAATGTCTATAATTCTCATTAACTGCAGAGTTCATGCGAGATCCAAGTCTTCTTCTTTTTAGTTGTGAAAGTTGCAGAAGATGTAATCACAAACTTTTACTGATCAAAATTAAATCATGCATTTTCTATAAAACAAATGTCACGATTGTTCTACGAAATTATCGAGCAGTAAAGTCCGAGAATCTTTACTTAATCTAGTTGACAACCCATTATAGCTTTATGGATTGAAGAACCATGAAAGTGAAAGTTGATTCCTTTATGTTGGTTTTCATAACAGATGGCCAACAAAAGCACATCCTAGTCAAGTTCCACTTTCTTAAGTGAACCATTTCAGTCCAGTAACCAGAGTTCATGTTAAAATGTTGAGACACTTGGCAAAAGTAAATGGTTGAAGCTCCTACTGACTAAAGGTTATTCATTTAACCACGCGCAAATTAGTGTTTGATGGTTTTTGACAGTATGTGTGTTTGCGTCCCTTTCTCGGGCGCGTGTAACGAATAAATCCTTGTATAGGTAGGAAAGCAACCGACCAAGCAGGAGAACGAATAGATATGTGAACAACGTAAGGTAGATCACAAATTCGAAAAGTTCTCAATGTTTCAAAACTTTCAATGAAACATTGAAAACGAATTGCCACTTGACTCACTACCGTAAACGACTTGCCAAAACAAGACTTGCGCTTTTGTTCTCCAATTTTCTTTTCCACGTAGACCCAAAAATCATTTCGGAAGTTAGTTGTCAGGTTGAAAGGTTTGAGCTCGGTTTCGAGTTTACATCTCGGCGAGAGGTGGAGAAAGAAAAAGATATAAGCTAGTTGATGGGTGACGTTAAAGATGTGATCTTTATATCGTTCTAAAAAGATAAAAGCTAGCTGATGGGTGAGAAGTTAAAGACGTGATCTTTATATCGTTCTTTGAGTAGGTTTAGAAGGTAAATAAGGAATCCTTTTTGGTGTGTGATAACCTGTAGAAGAAGAAGAAGAGTTCGCGTTACGTCCTAGAATCAGTCACCGGTGATTCTGGTCTTATTAAAACAATGAAAAGTCATCATACGTTACTGTTGCTATTCCTGCTCTTCTTTGATCGTCTCGGTACTTTCTTCTTCACTTGTTATTCTTCTTTTTACTTAGATTCTGCTTATTGGATTGGTATGCATGTGTTGTAGTGTGTTCTCTTTGGTGCTATGTATCTTACTCTGGTTGATCCCGTACTGTGATAAATCAGATGGGACTTTGATCAATACCTATGTTTCTAATATCTGTGCTTCTTCTTACAATCGAGGTTTTGTTTCTTATTGGGGATTCTAGTGGTTTTCTCGGTGTTCTATGTGGTTGTTTCCTGCTTTTCCTGGAAATAAGTGGATTCCTTGACTGAACAAACTTGTTTGGTTTTTATGTCAATAACTAGTTGAACTGTTAATGCCATACACTCCTCCTTATCCAAGAACGAATTCACTGTTTCAGAATCTGTTTCTTTTCTTTGGTGGTTCAAGAGTGTTAGTCTCTCTTCCAATATGTGGCTAAATTCTCATATATACAGGACATATTGATTGGTTCCTCTTTTAATTTGCAATGTGTTAAGCTCCTATAAGGGATTAATTTGCTGATGGTATCTTCTCTTTTATTCTTCCGATCCTGTGCAGCCCCTCTATCAGCCCAAGCATTCACTGGAACTTATGGAATAAATTATGGACGAATTGCAGATAACATCCCGTCACCTGATGAAGTTGTGAAACTTCTGAGGGCAGGAAAAATAAGGAATGTCCGGATATATGATGCTGATCATAGTGTTCTCAAGGCATTTAGCGGGTCTGGACTACGACTCGTTGTTGGACTTCCGAACGGATATTTGAAAGACATGAGTAATAATGCAAGCAATGCTATGAGTTGGGTTACAGAGAATGTGCAGGCATTCCTTCCCAATACCAGTATTTGTGGGATTGCTGTGGGGAATGAAGTTTTAGGAGGAAGTAATTATGAACTCTGGGGGGTGCTTTTAGATGCAATGAAAAATGTTTACAGTGCCTTGACTAAGCTCCATTTAGCCGATGCAGTTCAGATTACCACAGCACATTCACAAGCCGTTTTTGCTAATTCCTACCCCCCTTCTTCTTGTGTATTTAAAGACAATGTTGTTCAATTCATGAAGCCTTTATTGGAGTTCTTTCAACAAATTGGTTCTCCTTTCTGTTTAAATGCTTATCCATTCCTGGCCTACATGAGTGATCCAGAGAATATTGATATTAATTATGCTCTATTCCAGAAAACTCAGGGGATTTATGATCAAAAAACTGATCTCCACTACGATAACATGCTGGATGCTCAGATTGATGCAGCCTATGCTGCATTAGAAGACGCCGGGTATGAGAAGATGGAAGTGATAGTTACAGAGACAGGTTGGGCTTCTCATGGAGATGATAATGAAGCAGCAGCAACAACAGAAAATGCAAGAACATACAATTATAACCTCCGAAAGAGGCTTGCGAAGAGAAAAGGAACTCCTCTCAGGCCAAAAAATGTGGTTAAGGCATACATTTTTGCGGTATTCAATGAGAATAATAAACCTGGGCCAACTTCTGAGAGGAATTATGGTTTATTCAAGGCTGATGGGAGCATTTCTTATGATATAGGTTATGATGGACTTAAATCTTCACCTGCAGGTTCACTACTTCTGAAGGTACGAGGCTTCTAAACCTATGAAATACATCAATTTACATGATCATATATCCAGATAAGGATCTCATTATACTAGTTACCTTCAGAAAGTCATTTCTTTGAATGATACAAAAATTTAATTCTATTAAAACTATATAAATCCTCTTGAATCTGTGTCTTTTTTTCCTTTCCATGTCAGTTCAATAAATTTGGTGCTTGTGTGTCTTGTTTAGCCAACCAAATGAAGTTTGTGGTGTTTATTCAAGATTCAATGAGCATCCACATGAAGCCTATATGGAACTTACATTATCAAAAATGCCAAAAAAAAAGAAACAGTAAACAAGAATTGATGATTATAGGACATGTACTTGTTTCAGATAGTTTTACATTATAAATTAAACTCAACTTATCAGCTTTCTTTAGAGAGAAAACGTACTGTCATGATCAATAATCCTTCATCAGAATTTGCTTAAATTTCCTTGTATTAGCCACCTTCAAATGGACAATTTATGTCTGTCCTGTTAAACTTTTTCCCTGGCCAAGTACCGACATCACTTTACTGGCTCCCAAGTCTCCAGAGCAATTTCGGCAAGAGACTTGATATGGTGAAGGTTTCAGCATTTTCTGTTGTTCTCCCAAGATATGGTGAAGGGTTCAACATTGTCTGTTGTTCTCCCAATTGACATGTCCACTTCTTTTACAATATGAATTCTCCGATCTCGTCAACTTTTCTTTGGGTTGCACTCATTTTAATCTGAGACTGGTTTTCCCTTCTGAAGCTACTGAGATTAGTTCTAGTCTACTAGATACTACTGTTGAAAAGAGTGCCTGGCTATATTCACCAACTAGATCTTAATCTTCTTACATTTAGTCCAAATTGTGAATTCTCTAGTCTTTTAGTTGTTATGCAATTCCAAGTTCTGCAAATATTTGGCTGTGTACTTACCTATATTTTACCACCTCTTCTGATCATGTTATCTTTTGTCTTTCCCATTTTTGTGTTCAATGATGCAGCCTGCGCAAGCTCCATGGTGGCTTAGTTCGCTTAGGATGCTGACAATACCAACTTTGTCATTGCTTTTACTGTTAAGAGAATGATATTGGCTGGATTTGGTCGAATACCGAGATTCAGGGTGAAGAGTTCTAGGTTTAATACCTAGTGTTACCCCATTAGAGCATTTTAGATACAACGTATGTTCTATTCTCATAAATATTAACTGGATATGCTCATCCTTTTTTGTCTATCTATCTCGGCAAAATTTATATTGTTTTCTCTACATGCTTATGATCGGTGAACATCAGCAGCACTACTTGGTACCGTATGTTTTTCTGCATATTCTTGAATGCTTTCTCGACACATATCTTATGTTTGCTTTGCTCGTACAAGTTGGCGTTTCATGGCATTAGTGCCTGGTAACTGAAATGCCTTCATCTCTATGTATGGGAATCCTCAATTCTCCTGCAAGCCTTTGGCCTGGGGAATACTGTGATCAAGCTTAAGGTTCATCTGAATATGACTTCTCGTGTGTGCTTCATAGTTCCTATATAACTGGATGAAAATTTATGGGATTGAAAAGTTTTCCTCCCTTGCACCATGGGAAAACAAAAGTTACAGTTCCTGAAAGATGCTTTATACTGAATTTAAAGGACCAGGCGACAGAGCAAAGAAAATTTTAAGATTAGATTTTTAAAATGCATCAATTTTCCTACCATTGTGTTCCTACTATTTTTAGTAAATCATTACCAATTGATTATCTTGAAATCTGAAAGAAGATTAAAAGGTCAATCAATGAAATTTATGAATTTATATAACCCTGTGAAGGCTGTGAGTTGTGCAGGCTCTACTTACCTTGGCATGGTAAATGGGATTGTAAGATATTCAAGACTTGAAACTTCATCGGCCTGTCATAACAGTATTCACTCAATCTTATTTTTCTTAATTAATTTTCAGCCGGGAAAACGAGAAGGAAGAAAATCAATAAACGATGTGTGCTGTTTAGTATCAGAGGTTGGTGTAATGTTTATCACATTTTGAGCTCTAAGAATTGAGAATAAGCTGATAAAAAATTTGCAGTCATAGTTGAGTGATGTGCCTGTCTGGTAAAAATATCTGCAGACAATCATTCTATATCTATGGCAGTAGGTGGGATCATTTTGATCCATAATGTCATCCATGAAGTAATCGTGAAACCGTTTTCTTATTATGGTCAGACAAACAATATTTTCTATTTAAATTGTTGTTTGGTTCAGTTTTTTGAGAAACTTGCTTGTTAGCAGTCCTGTAAAGCAGGAAGTTTCCGAAGAAACTCTCATGTTTCTCAGTATTAACATCAAAAGCAACAGTTCCTTGGCTTGATCACAGTTGATTATTATTGACCAAGTTGGTTTCCGGATTATAGCTAGTGCCCATAACACTTGGCAAATGTAGCAAACACAAGCAACAGGTCAGTGATTCTAAAACAAAGAGAAACCAGAAGTTGTGGATCATTGCAGACTTGGTCGGCTTATGACATAGCTTGAGAAAGGCCACAAACATAATACAAGTAAAGTCAATGTCAAGGTTTGGCAATGGCAATCATTCGCCATTAAGTTGGTTCCAATTGGAATAAGCAGACTGATCTTAACATCATGTTCCATTGACCCGGCTTTGCCAATGCTCATGCCACCTGCCAACTGCTCCAAGAAGATAAATACTAGTTAATCAAATCCATCTCTCCACGTGGCATGAACCCATATGGATGAAAGATCCTGACATGCATTCCCTATTCTCAACTCTATGTATATACAAATCAAGCCATTGTGTTCAAGAACACCTCATTGAGCATTAGTGTAAAAGGGGCGACCTCTGGTTTTTCAGAACACAGACATGGCTGGAGCAAGCAACGTGACATTGTTGGTGGTTCTTGCGGCGGTCCTCGGATCAATGAAGATCACAGTGGAGGCGGCTGACCACATCGTCGGTGACAGTACCGGATGGCTGTCGCCTCCCAGCCCAAACTTCTACTCCATCTGGGCTTCAGACCAGACTTTTGCAGTTGGAGACACTCTAAGTAAGCATTTTCACATCCGCCCCAATCGATATACATTATATGCATTTAAAGCTGGTCTAGATACTTAACAGAGTTCCAAGGATCTATAATGGAGATTTGTAGAATCTCACAACCTGTTCTCTCTTTTTCTGCAGCATTCAACTTCGCTACAGGAGTACATGACGTGGCCATTGTATCGAAGAGTGATTATGACAATTGCAACACTGCAGCTAACAACGTCCAGGCCTCAGGACCTACAACCATCACTTTGAGCTCCGCAGGCGAACAGTATTACCTTTGCACCTTCTCAGACCACTGCTCCAGAGGCCAAAAGCTAGCCATCACCGTTGGTGGCAACAGCTCTTCCACCCCCACAACTTCACCCCCGAACGCCGCCTCTACCACCACTGTTTTCTCTGCCTTTGGTTTGATGTTCATGTCCATGGTCATTGCTCTCTTGTTATCCTGATCATATCACATGATATGTACTAGTTTAATACTACCACCCTACTGCTTCCTCCAGACTTCCTTAACTTTCAATTCAATGGGAGATCATCTGCCATGAGTACTTGTTTTCCTTGATAGTGACATTTTTGGTGCCTTTTGTGGATTGTTGGAATTCTTACTTGTACTTTAACGTAATCTGTGATTGAGGTCATCAGTGTCAGCTTGCATCAAAATGGTACCTGCTCCAGGTCATCATCTTCACCTATCCATAAATCTCCATCAATCCATATCTTCAAAGACTTAAGAAGCTCTGAAGCAGAAGATCTGAGACGCAAAACATTAGATTACCTGCAGACACTTTGCACAGAAAAGTTTGAACATTTAAGTAACAGGGTATAGCAATTCCAATCAGTCGCATGTCAATTACAATAAAATGAGACCACATGAAGGGAAGATAAAATGGAGTTTTCAAGCGGCTTAATTATTTGATAAATCAACGATTCAGATCTAAGCAGCGCGTTCAAATTAATTAAATCCATATATTGTATAAGATATTTGATCACTTCTATCATCATGTTCTGATCAATTCTAGATCAGCTGCATACCCATCTTTCAACAGACCCCTCGTTTTATATGCCTATTAGAGGATGGGAACTTCAGTTTCCACTCTTTGGGATTCCCAAAAGAAGGTGAAAGCTTTATATGGAAGAGTGGAAATGGATTTGGACACTGACTTTTATAATATGTCTGAGTCGATGGCACTTTCTTTGGCCTCATCTAAATTGCTCATGTTCAAACCAATCAACAACATGAGACTTGAATATGCACCATCACTTCTCTAGAGAAGTTATTGGAAGATTAATGAATGAACACTCATCCATTAATGAATTCTAACTGGGATGAGTTTTGGTATTTTCTGTCTTTTTCTATCGGTGAAATCTGTTAAACCGTTATTTTTTGTAAAGTTATAATATATGACTTTATTGTATGGGATTGAGTGTCAAAATAGTGATAGTTAGAGATAGATAAAAGTGGTATAAAGAATAGTTTGGTAGTTGAAAGTGGGATAGCTAAATCTCCAAACATGCTGGAATCAAATGCTAGGATTGGTCTTATGGTCCTTTTCCTCCAAGAACAACTTTTTCTAATGTATGTCCTGGTTATAATCCTAAGAAGATTGATAACACATGCCTTAGCCATTTCTCTGACCAAGCCTTTTTTGGGATTTATGGACTCAATTTGCAAGTTCCTAACCACAAGAACTGGACTCCAAAAAACCAACAGCACGAGGAGATGAGCACCAATTCTTTTGACTAGTAAAACGCCTGACGTAATCCTTAAGGTTTGGTGGGTTCAGTTGCGGCAATATCTCCAGAATTTCTGCAAGTTTCTTTTCATGGCCGGCTTGGATGGTTTCGATTAGGTGGACAAGAAACCAAACATGTGTTTCCACCCAATGGTTTACATTTTGATCTCATCTTCAGAGGAAAAACATGAACTTTTTCTATAAATAGGACAAATTCTCTTCAGAGAACAGAAGCTGAATGTACAGGGGCGATCTGACCTCAGAGAACACAAACCATGGCAGCAGAACTGAAGATGGCATTTCTTGCAGTAATTGCAACAGCTTCTTTGTTGCAGAGCTCAGTTGCTCAGACGAACCATGCAGTTGGAGGCTCCTCAGGCTGGAGCATTCCTAGTTCTGGTTCTGGTTTTTACTCCTCTTGGGCTGCAAACCAGGACCTTTCTGTTGGAGACACACTTGGTAACCTCACAATCTGTTAAAACTCGTTAGGTAGCCTGAAGTGTCAGGTTTTGGTATGAACTTATAAAAGTTATGATCTTTCAAACATATTGCTTTCTCATTTTACAGTGTTCAATTTTGCAAATGGGATTCATGATGTTGCCCAAGTCACTAGGTCAGATTATGATGGTTGTTCTACGACCAATCCTATTTTCTTGGAGACCACAAGCCCTGCTAGTATCACACTCAATGCTACTGGAGAACACTACTTTATCTGCAATTTCACAGGTCATTGCAGTGCGGGTCAAAAACTGATGATCAATGTCAGTGCAGCTTCTTCTTCTTCTTCTCCCATCTCCTCTCCTTCTCCAGCTCCTCAAAGGAGTCCTTCACCGGATTCCACCCCCTCACCAGGACCAGTACCAGTACTAGTACCAGCACCAGAACCAGTACCAGCACCAGCACCAGCACCAGCCACAACACCTTCTTCATCACCTGCACCATCTCCTGCACCATCTAGATCATCAGTAACTTATACAGTTTTAGATTCTCTGGGTTGGAATATCCCTTCTAATGGTGCTGCTGCTTACCAAACTTGGGTTGCTAACAAGAACTTCATGGTCGGAGATGTACTTGGTGAGTAGTAACCAAATAACCAGGCAATTGTTTCAAAGTGTGGTTCACTGGAATTAACCATTCCTCTAACAAGTTCATTATGATTCTCAGTTTTCAATTACGCCAATGGAGTTCACAATGTGGCAGAGGTCACCAAGGAAGCTTATAACTCTTGCAACACCACCAACCCCATATCTCTCAGCTCCACACCACCAACAAGAATGACTCTCACCACTCCTGGTGAGCATTTCTACATCTGTGCTGTGCCTCGGCACTGTTCTCTGGGCCAAATTCTGGCCATCAACGTCAGTGGAGGAACCGCCAACACCCCACCAGACTCTTCTGAGACTCCTCCATCCTCCACCACTCCGTCTCCCACCCCTCCTCCTCCAGGAAACTCTGCTCCAGCCCTTGGGGTCACCAGTCTCATTGCCACCATCTTCACCATTTTTGTAGTGTTGTTGTACTAGATATTGATCGCCTTGGCTAAGAATTGATTAGTGTGATATAGACTTTGTTTCTATCAACAATCAACCTGTTTTCTTAAGCAATCTGAACATTCTAATTCAAGAAGGTGAGAGTTTGAGTTACGAGATTGCAGCTCACCTTAACTTAACTTTGAGAAAAAATAGTTTCATAGAGAAAAGGAAAGAGAAAAAGCAAAAAGTAAAGTAACAAAGTACATCTGTCACTTGATGAACTATTCACTAAACATCCGAAAAATAACAGTTGCTAATTCCATTCATGAAAATGGAGGTCTCTTTGGTTTGTTTTACATATAATACACACAAAAACCATTTTCACTATATGCCCATATTTTTTTATTAGTTAACTAAACTTAAGTGAAAAAAACTGTACTTTAGTGCCTGCAAATGTTAGAAAACCTGAAATTCGAACTTTTATGCATTATTTTTTCATTGCAAAAGTAAATAACATTCAATTCCGCAGTACTCCTGGAAAAGCCTGACTTGACACCCCTTGAAGTCCACCTTAAATGGATGATTTCTTTCAACCAATTTCTTCTTTGGTAATGGAGTGGAAACGAAGATTTCAATGTAAGAAGAAGCTAATCAGTAGCTGAAGTAACAAAGCACACTTCATATCTTGTCCTGGCTTCGACAACACTTCCACTATTCTGGAACTCCACCGCTTCCAAACACTTTCCTTTTTCCTGAAGCCCCATGGACGGACTGTCCAGTTTTAAAGCTCAAGTGATTCCATTTTCAACGTCATTGATGTTCATAGCATACATACATCACCTAGAAGTGTCTGCTCTGCAAGCACGAAATGGCTTCCAGACACCGAATGGAAAGGTTACCGTAACAAAGAAATGGGGCAAGAGGGTAACATATAGAGTGCTACCCCTTTAACCTTATTAAGCATGCAGCATAGGGTAGTAGTTATAGACTGCTATTCTAAACAATCACCAAGTGCCAGTAAAAGTCATTCACACATGCATGGACAACATAATTGATAATAGTTTGAATGCTTATTGACAAAGTCAAATACCTCGATTGACTTGGAGAAGCTCCAGATGACCTTAAACAAGGTTCATGCAACCGAAATGGATATCCTGGTTGCTCATCTGACTGAAGCTTCTCACGAAAGGTATCAATGGCCTCTAGAACTCAATCATGCATTAAAAAGACTCATGCCAGGCTGCAAATTTCTGAACTTCAACATTCCTAAGATCAATATGCAGAGTATATGCAGGAAGAAATTTCTTAATATATACTTCTAACCCACATTCTTGTGAGCGTCTCATCTTGCCTTTGGTGGTTTAATCTCTTTCATGCCCTACTGGTATAGACAGACTACTAGGCTACTTGTTCTCTTACCATTCTAAGAAGTTACTCAGCAAGGCCTTCATCTACAGTGTAAAATTGAAACAGTAAGTCGACAGCAAAGACTGCACCTGCCAATTACCAATATAAAGATATGTCAAAGTAGAAGAAATGGGAGAATGAAAGCATTTTTTTTTAATTACCAATTGCAGTGAAATGAGGCAGAACTTTTAGAGGGAATGCAACTGCTAAGGTTGACCCCCAAAGAATGCATTTCTTCTTCTCTTTTTTTCCCTTGCAACGTCAACTTGATATATTTCATAGGCCTATAGATAACTCCGGGGACATTTCATTGAAATCTGATCTATAAGATAATGCCGTTGCATTTTCCCGAAGCAAAGGAAGAAGTTTATGCAACGTAGATGAGCCATGCCATGACATTCTCCAGAAGTGGGACCTTTCTCTTCCATGTAGTCCCTTTGTTTAGGTTCTTGCAATTCTCCATGGATGATATACTGGCTCCACTAGCCAAGTCCTCATTCAACTAAGCAGTGAAATTAAACAAGAAGCTAAAAGACAACAAAGTCCTGAATTTATGGATGACATACTTTCTTCATCAGCCAAGTCCTCATTCAACTAGGCAGAGAAATTAAAAGCAATAAGCAAAACAACAATAAATTCCTGAATTCATCCAATAACATCCAAAAGGATACTATAGATGAGTTAGTTTCCTGATTCCAACAACTCTAAGAACAGTTACAAAAATAGGAATCAAACTCTGAATTTCATTAACATGTCACTTCTCTTGCTGGATCCCAACTTACAATCTTGCTGCTACTGAGTAGGTAGTGTGATTGAACTGATTACAAAAAAGAGTTTGCAAAAATGGTTGCCAGTAGAATCTCAATTTCCAAATATATACACTAAGACGAGAAAATAACCCTACAAACCTGAAATTCTATTTGACTGATGACCAAAATTGCCCATTCTCTATGTTGTCACTGAACGGTGCCTTGCGCTTTCTGATGGTTGCATCTAAATACTGATCTTCTTTATTTGCAAACAGCTTAATGGAACAGGATTCAAGAGGTTGATTAGGACCCCTACCAGAAAAGCAACAGAACTCGTTGCTGCTGTTGGTCTGTGGCAAAAGATCAACATACATGCTCTTATCTTGGGAGCTGCTTGAGGCAATACCTACAGTTTCTTGAGCCAAACTCCTTTCCATATTAAGACAAGTGTCTTAAACAATACTCAGCCTTAAGGACAAGTCAAATTCTCTCCCATGTGGCTTCTCATGTGTGTCCCTGAGATCTGTCTGTGTGGCGCTCCCTGAAGCAATTTCACCACCAGAACACGATAGAAAGTTCTGCAGGACACCCACTTCAGCAGGCTCTACAACCGATCTACCAACAGATTTACCAACAAATAGAGTGTTAAAGTTCATTTTCTCCGGGACTTGGCAATTCAACTGGGACTCATCCATTTGATACTGATGTCCATAATACAAGGGATAAACTGAACCCATGTTCCGCTTCATGTTATTTTGTTGGCCCATATTAGTTTTCCTAGCTATTAAACCAGAAGAGGGGACATTTCCATAAAGGTAAGGGTCACTGCCAAGAGGTGTGATAGTACCAGTTCGAGTAGTAAGATGGTTAGATTCTAGAACTGGAATGACGGAATTAGTCGAAGTTGTGGCTCTGGCAAAATTTAATTGATTGCTTGAGAGAAGTAAAGGTAGCTGAGAACATCCTTCATTACTAGCTTTTTCTGAAACTCTACAATGTGGGGGCGAAGATTCGTGCACTCTTGGGCTGAGGTAACTTCTGACATTGCTATGGCGTTGGCTTCTTGAAGCTCTCACAGGAAAGCAGCCCAGATTGAGGGCAGCTAAACATATTTTCAGACAAACATATATGATTTAGAACAACAAATCTAGATAAACCAAACTGATTAAAGAGTCAAATGAATCAAGCCAGCTAATGCATGGTTTCAGAATCTGGACTTACTGAACACCAAAGTCAAATTTAAACAGCAGCAAGTAAACTAACAGCATCAAGTAAACTAACTCTTCAGAATTTTTAGACCACTATGCAACCAAAATGAAAACAACCAATAAGAAGTCATTACCTTCAACGCAAGGAGGCAAAAGCTCTCCAGTTTCGCTGCTCTCATCTCTCCGGATAATGGTATCAACAGCATCATTGAGACGGTCCCACAATGTCTCCGAGTCCAAATACTCGGCCTGGACCATAAAAACACACACTTTAAAACAAAATGAAAAGTCGAGCAATATGCAAGCACAACCACCAAGAGGCAAAGCACCTCAGAGTTGGCCTTGGAGTACATGATCTCCTCAGCTCTCAAGACCACAACAGGCAGCTTCTCTTGCCATTCTTTGTTATTTCTAGTTGCAGCACTGTGAGTCTTATTCACGACCCTAATGAAGAAACACAAGAAAACTTAAAAAAAAAACTCACCATGTACACAAACTTTCAACTTGGATCCAAGAAACCAACAAAAAATGGAGAAAGATCCAGAACCTGAAAATTTGCTGTATGATTGAACCTCTCATCGGCTGGTGCCTCTCGCTGTGCCAAGCCTTCTTCACACATTCATACGGTCTCGGCCCTGGCCTTGGCATCTTTTCACCAACCACTCACTCACTTCAGATCCCACTCTCTCTCTCACACACACAAAGTTTGAAGATATTTAAGCTTCTTACACTGGAGATTACACAACTACATGGATATATACATAAGGGTCACTTCACTTTTTACAATTCATATGTTGTTTTCGACCCTTTTCAAATCAGAACTTGTAGTTTGCAAGTTGGGGTTGTAAAAGTGGTAAAAGAGAAACAGCAAAAGAGTGGAGGAGGTGTCCCTTTCTCACATTACCTTCAACAGTTTGGCCTTCGGAGAGATTAGCACACAAACACACTTATTGTACTTGCAGTCCTACTTTTGGTTCGTGAAAAAGCACATTGTTTCTCTCCCAAAGTGGAGGTGAGTGTCAACTGTCAAACAGAAAAAAGGTGGCCCCTTTGATCATAATCAAAGCGTTGTACATTAAAAATCCAATCTTTCTTTGCATTGAATTTCATGTATGATGTTGCTCAACATGGGCACAGCTAACAATGACATTTTATCTTGCACCCCATAAACTCTTATGTAAAACTTACTTCAAAGTTGGTAAATTGGACTTATTTTCATTTAAAATTAACATATTAAGTTGACAAAATTAAATTAAAAATTTAAGTAAATTAAATTAATCTAATAAAATAATATTATTTTAATCTTGAAACAAACTTAAAGATTATATTTTTAATTTTTCTTTTAACATCTTTTTAGTTTTTAGTTTTTCAGAAAATTTATTATCTTATATTCTAGTTAAAAGCAATAGCAAAACACATTCATATACATATCATACGTGAACTAATTAAATATAATTAATATAATAACCAAACTCACATCTTAACTTAACTTAAGCCATTTAAATTCTATTAATCTCCTAATAAATTATTAATTTAATTCAAATTTAATTAATACAATTCTTGATTGTTTATGTTGTATGTATTTTATCATTTTATTAATTGAAAATTAAGAAGTTTTTTGAAAAATAAAAAAATTAAAGAGTTTCTCATTTTGTTTTTTTTAATTAGTGTTAGTTACGTTAGTTAAGAGAAATAACTTTGACTCTACATTGAAAAAAACATCATCAAAAAACAAAGGAGGAAAAAGAAAAACCGCTAAATTAAAAAAAAAAGGTAGCGTCAAGAGGAAGAATCCACTACATTGGGCGCCACCTCCTCCAGTACAACTCCATCGTTATCATCATCGTCGTCACCGTACATCTGATCAAGAACCAGCACCAAACCCATGGCAAAGGCAGCGTCAAACCCAGGCTGAAGACACAGCAAGAAAACATCCTTCCCAAGCAGGACGTGAGTGGTGGGGTCCACTTTCCTTTTGATCTCAGCCACACGTTCCCTTGATGATGTGATTATGTTGTTGTAAATGGTACAGCATCTATGACTGTATGATCCCTCGATACAGTACTCCTCAGCTCCATCACCGCCTACCTCCACCACCAACTGTGACCGTCCGATTATACTCGATTTAAACACACTAAATACAGGAGCTTGATCTTCCTGCCTCTCTCCCATAAACCCTGCCCATCGGGGACGCAGACTAGGTTTCTGCTCCATCATGATCAAACCAAACCAACCATTACATATACTACACCAACACAAACTCTATAATGGAAGACAGTAACTGACCTTTCGAAGAAGGGTGAGGAGGCACTTGCCGGAAGCATCCATGAGGACGAGCTCGTCGGACTGACGGTGAGGGGAGTAGGAATCGGAGCGGAGGATGAGTTGGCGGTCGGGATTGTAGACGACGAAACCGTCTCCGGGGAAGAAGACGGAGGTCTTTTGAACAGTGAGTTTAGTTTCGTGATCGAAGCAAAACTGGGCATCCACAACCACACGTGTTCCTGGCATTTCATTCAATAGAGCTGTGGCAGTGAAAGGTAAGGAGGAAGTTGGTTAGACTTTTATCTATTTAAGGAAAGGAATTGAGCTACGGTTGGTTTTGCTTTAATGGGGAATGCTAATGGAAATCGATTGTTGTGGATCAATGTTAATGGAGGCCCATGGTTAGGTCTACCCACACGTATAAAAGTGACGACACATTTATTACACTCGGGCCTATGCGACTCTATACTTTCGACTCGAGAATCATCGAAGTCGATATTCATTCAAATTGTGAGCGCCTCGTCGAGAAGAAATGGCGAACTTAGGGACGCCAACGGCGCCAAAACCGCACCCGACGGCAGACTGGATGCTCCCGGGACCTCCCTCGCGCAACAACTTTGGGTCACTCGACCTCTCACCTGCTGGCCTCCTCGCCTTCCCCTCCGGCTCCTCCATTACCGTCCTCGACTCCCGCTCTCTCCAGCTCATCGCTACCGTACCTCTTCCTCCTCCACAGTCGTCGTCGTCCTCCTCCTCCTCCTCTTCGTCTCTATCTCCTTTCATCACTTCCGTCCGATGGATCCCTCTCTCTCCTATTCGTGACCTTCTGTCCACTGAGCCCTCCTCATCTTATCTCCTCCTTGCTGTCGCCGACCGCCACGGCCGCATTGCCATTCTCGATCTCCATCTCAAGTCCTTCGTCCTTTGGCTTGATCCTGACGGTTCCAAATGCGGAGTTCAGGATCTTTGTTGGATCCTCTCCCGCCCTGATTGCTTCGCTCTTGCTGCCATCTCTGGACCTTCCACACTATCTCTTTACACCACCAGCAACGCCTCCTCTAATCGCTGCTTCTTCAAATACGACGCGTCGCCAGAGTACTTGTCCTGTATCCACCGTGATCCCTTCGATTCCCGCCATTTCTGCGTCATCGGTTTCAAAGGCTTCCTGTTGTCTGTCAAAGTGTTGGGAGACACAGAAGACGATATCGCATTGAAAGAATTTCAGATTAGTACGGACTTCAAGGATCTGGCGAAGCTAGAGAAGGACGCCGCCGGTGGATCGCCGGCGCCGGCGTCGGCTGTATTCCCGCTTTACAATGTGAAATTCGCGTTTTCTCCGCTGTGGAGGCACATCTTGTTTGTGACGTTTCCTAGAGAATTGGTGGTGTTCGATTTGAAGTATGAGACTTCGCTTTTCAATGCTTCATTGCCGAGAGGGTGTGGAAAGTTTCTGGATGTGTTGCCTGATCCCAACAACGAGTTGCTCTACTGCGCACACGTTGATGGGAAGCTCAGTATTTGGCGCCGAAAAGAGTAAGTGTTCTTTGGCACTCAATATTCACATGTTCTTTTTACAAAAACAGCATTGCTAATTGTAACATTTAAGATCATCTAAGAATGATTGAATGTTGTTTGATACCTTTTTAACTGGGTTAGCTTAAGTTAACAGTAAATGCACGTATAGAGATAACAGAATTAAGCGAGTAATTAGTAGTAAAATGTTGTTGGTTTTGTGGCTGTTATTGCATTTTTTTGTTTTCGTCTTTGCTTGACGTCGTGAGATTGTACTTATGTCGATGTACAATCACAGAGGAGAGCAGGTGCATGTAATGTGTGCAATGGAGGAATTAATGCCCTCAATCGGGACATCTGTTTGCTCCCCTTCAATTCTAGCAGTTACAATCAGTCAAGCAGAGTCCACCCTTCAAAGTATTGCCAAGTTGTATTCTGAGGCACCTAATTCTCCTTTGTCCAATGTTGATTTTGACAATCCTTTTGATTTCTGTGATGATACTATTCTTCTCTGTAAGATACAAATGATCTCCATTTCTGATGATGGAAAAATATGGAATTGGCTCTTGACTGCTAAAGGGACCGGAGAAACTCAAGAGGATAGCACTGACTTGAGTGTGGTTTCTAACACTGGTGAAGTACCAGTTAAAGGTTCTCTATCTGACTCGTTAACTTCAATTGATAGAATTGCCTTTGAAGCAAGCAAGCTTCGACAGAGTGGCGGTAAAAGCCACTCATCATCTACTTTCAGCCAGGGAGATGTATCATTTAAGGTCTGTGATCAAATAGTTGGACAATGCTAGTTTATTCTGGTTTTCATGATTTTATTAGTGATTGAAGCTTGTAAATTTACTTGTTGAACAATAGGAACTTCATGTTATTAGAAAGTTAGAACATTTAGTTAACTTTGTCTTCTTTCTTGGGAGTCAATCTTGGTACGGGTGCCACATTTACTCTTTTTAATTTTTGTTGCATGTTGTGAATGATACTATTATTCATCGAGTGAAACTTTGAAAGGTTATTCTCTGATAGTTACAACCCAAATTCTATTGCAGATCAGCTTAGTTGGTCAGCTTCAACTTCTTTCTTCAACAGTTACCATGCTGGCTGTACCCACCCCTTCTTTGACAGCTATTTTGGCCCGTTAGTTTCATCTTGACATTCGATTTGCCCTTGTCTGTTAAACTTTTACTTTTATTTTGTACTTGGTAATTATCGTGACTTAGAAAAACATGTTGATAACTTTAATGATGACATGATGCAACGTACAGGTGGGGGCAATTATCCCGCTGTAGCTGTTCCACTGGTTGCTTTGGGAACTCAGAGTGGGACCATTGACATTGTTGATGTTTCTGCCAATGCTATTGCTGCTAGCTTTGCTGTCCATAATGGAACAGTGAGGGGATTACGATGGCTTGGAAATTCTAGGCTTGTCTCATTTTCTTACACACAGGTTCTGCATCTGACTGGGATTTTTAATACACCACAATACTTTCCTTTCCTTTCCTTTACTTCTTTTTATCTTCGTGTTCTTCATTGATTACATTCTTTCTCTGTACTTTGACTCAGGCAAGTGAAAAGACTGGAGGTTATGTTAATAAGCTTGTGGTAACCTGTGCCAGAAGTGGCCTCAATAGGCCATTCCGGGTTATGCAAAAGCCAGAGCGTGCTCCCATTAGAGCTTTGAGGACTTCTTCTTCTGGAAGGTTGTCCTGAATCTTTATTTTTTATTGTAGTTGTTATGTTACTAGACTCTGTGCATGTAACTGCAAACGTATATACTCCTAAATATCATTTGATAGATTTTTTACCTGCAATACTGTGCAGATGTTTATATTGATGTTTCATATCTTAGTATATTTTATAGTTGGTTTAGTTCTCATGATTTTGAATTTTCAGGTATCTGCTTATTTTGTTCCGGGATGCACCAGTGGAGGTTTGGGCTATGACAAAAACTCCCATCATGGTTAGTTGGCTGTTCTTTTCTCTTCTTCTATCATTAGTCATTTCTATTTTCTCCTTCATATAAGATTCATCGCCACTGTGTTTGGAAATTTTATGACTTGTACTTTTCTTCTTTTAATCTTCGTTGGTGGATGGTGTGACCCTTTTAACAGTGTTCTTTATGCTCAACTATGAGAATCCTATGCATTACTTTACTTCTACATCAATGTTTTTTACATGTTAACTGTGATTAGCTAGAGGGACTAGCTTTATATTTTATGGTTTATTCACCCACTATTTTGCTAATTTACTGTTCACACATATTTATCCACAAGTATATTTTGTGTGTTCTTCTGGTAAATGTGTGAGCTGATTACTCTTTCATTTAGAAGATTAATTGTGTTACCTCCATGTAGCTTAGATCATTGGCCCTTCCATTCACGGTATTGGAGTGGACTCTTCCAATAGTTCCGAAGACTGTTCAAAATGGTCCTTCTAGGCAAGTTTCATTATCATCCAAAGATGGTACATCAGGAATGTCAGATGGATCCCCAAAGTCATTGTCATCGACCCCAAAGTCATCTTCAACAGAGTCTAGTGAGTTTTGCACTTGGTCTGCTTATATGAAGCTAGTCCGAAACTTATTGTACTGTCTTCCCAATATCCAGAAACCTTTTGAGCATGAAAGTTGCTTGTATGTGCTGCTGGATCAGGTTCAGATGCATCTCAAGATGATACAGCAGAAAGTTTTGCTTTTGCATTGGTGAATGGTGCACTTGGTGTTTTCGAGGTTCATGGCCGGAGAATCCGAGACTTCAGGTATAAGTCCTCAAGAAGAAAAGTTCATGGGATTATTTGACATGTTTCATTCTGGAATTAGTTTTTATTACACGTAATTCCACAATTGCTACAGTATTATTGTTTTACAGCTCATGATAAAATCATTTCGAATTGTCTGTGAGATCTAATCGAGGGTTCGTCTTTCTTTTCTATAGACCCAAGTGGCCTTCTTCCTCATTTGTTTCCTCTGAAGGATTAATAACTGCCATGGCCTATCGCTTACCCCATGTTGTATGTTCTTCCAATACTTGTATTTGATTGGATGCTTGAGGCACAATTTTGGTTCTTCTCCATGTTGTATCTTAAAATCATACTGGAACTCCTCAGGTAATGGGGGACAGGTCTGGAAGCATACGATGGTGGGATGTAACAACTGGACATTCTTCCTCGTTTAACACTCACCGGGATGGAATACGGCGAATCAAATTCTCACCAATAGTTCCTGGGGACCGAAACCGAGGACGTGTTGCTGTTCTTTTTCAAGACAACACTTTTTCTGTATTTGACCTTGTAAGAACAAATACCTGGAATTGGAGTTCCGTTCTCTCCATTTTGTATAGGCATGTATGATATACTGTAGGATGTAAATGTAAGGCTATATTACATGGAAAGTATATCCTATATCTGTGTTATAGTGGAAAAATTATAGTGTAATATTCTTTTGTTACTTTTTGAAAAGAAAAAACATATGGAGAGGGTGGCTTAGAGATTTATTATGTCATCTCTGGCAGAGGGTAGAGGATTAATCATGTGCTCCCTGTCCCTGTACATCCTTCATGATTCTGATTCACATCTTCATGATTGATATGCTTTTAGTGATAATACTTTTATATTTATTGGCTTTACGATCTATGATCTCAATTGACAGGATTCACAGGACCCATTGGCAAATTCCCTTTTGCAACCTCAGTTTTCAGGAACTCTTGTAATGGAACTTGATTGGTTGCCTTTGCGAATAGACAAAAACGACCCACTGGTATTATGCATTGCTGGAGCTGATAGTAGCTTCCGGCTCATTGAGGTTACTATGTATGTTCAATTTTGTATGAGTTGACAGCCTATTGTTATTGCTTACGTAATGTGTATTTGTGGGATAATTGTTAACAGAACAAATTACAAATTTTCTACACTCTTACTGATGGTTCTGTAAAACCATTGTATTGGTCACTGTGGGCGAAATAGATGCTGGAGTCGACTGGTCATTCACAATTTTGCCAACGCTCAAGTCTAGACCATGCCATCGTTGCTCAAATGCATTGAAAATTTTGTCAATGACATCACTATTAACTTCAAAATTTTCTTTGGTCTCTTTTAAGTGTTATATGTTAAATTTGATTTAAATTACAGGTATTGGCTCTGGAAATATAGTGATAAAATTGAATCAGTATGTCTGATATTGGCATCTTATGTTTTGATTTTTTACTTGCTGCAATGTGAACTGCTTGTTTGAAGAATATGCAATTTTCCACATAGGTATTCCTTGATGTAACATCCACATAATATTTTAATACATGTATTGTGGGTAAACTAGCTCATACTGGTATATTATATGGTGTCATTTATACTGATTATCTATTTGATTGCTGTTGCTTTGCATGATCTCGTAACTGCTTCTAGCTATCCATGCAGGGCTGACAAAAAACCTGGCTATGTGCCGCAGTCAAGAGCTCTCAAGGAGAGATTTCGCCCAATGCCTATATGTTTACCTATGCTGCTTCCAACCACACATGCCTTGGTATTAGTGTTATGCTTTTTACGTTTTCTTTTTAACCGAATACATGATATGCATATGTTCTCATAATTGTAATACGAGTCTGTGCTTCTTTAGTGAAAAGCTGCAGCAAAGTCATGCAAGATGTTTCCATTTTGTATACCTTTTTTTCACATGTTATGACCAATTTACATGCACAAAAGGAGGGGAATGATTATGCTTTTAAAAAGTGGAAAGAGGGACAAATAGCCATTTTGTGATCATATATGCTAATTCAAATCTCTGGAAGTGTGATTTTGATCAAATTTCAACTCATTTATTTTGTAGAAGATGCAATGACAATGACATATCTAAGCAAAAGTCATGCTTATGAGAGGAAACAAATGCTTTTGAAAGAAAGCATCTTTTTTGGTCTTCTACTAATCCTCCATTATATGTTTGCTACAGGCATTGCGAATGATCTTACAGTTGGGTGTGAAACCGTCTTGGTTTAACACTAGCAGTACAACCATTGATAAGAGACCTCACTCAATTCCCGGAACTGCTGCATCTAGTGGGGATCTTCGAAGCTACATGATTGATTTACCACCTATTGGTGACTCAGTAGTTTTAGAGATGCTCCTTAAAGTCTTAGAGCCTTATAGGAAAGAAGGTGAAGTTTTGTAATTTGTTTGGTGCTTCTGTATGCTTTTACACGAGTGAATCTGATCAGTTTCTGGATGTCTTATTTTTCTGCATGTTTCCATTTTTCAAGGCTGCATACTTGATGATGAGAGGGCAAGATTGTATACAACTATTGTTAACAAAGGTTCTGCTGCAAGGTTTGCATTTGCTGCTGCAATTTTGGTGAAACTTTAAAGGCACTTTCTGGTTGCAATTGCCATGTGCACTAAGACATTTGATAAAGAATTTAGTCTTCAAGTCTCAACCTAAAGCTCCTCTCTCAGCATCATTCATTGAACTTGATGGCACAGTAATGTTAAATAGAATTACATCAAAGGGGAAATTAGTAAATGGAACTGAGAGTAGCGATTTGTTGGTCAGTTGACCTTTATCTGCACTTTATTTTTGTGTTGTATTTTATGTGAACTGCTACAATTAAAGCCCAAGTTCGACAATGTTATTTTATGTGAGAGGTTCCAACATCACAGTTGATATGTAGATTCAATATTAATTTGAACAATCATAAGCTATAAGTTTAGAGATAAATCCATGTAGTGTTTGGTTTACTTCGGAAGTATAAGTGTACTGGTTGTTGTTGCTGCAATATTTTTTTGAAAATATTTTCTGGGTTAGTTCATGCATGTAGCGTGGTTTAACTTTCACGTTATAAATGTACAAGTTTGTCATTCAATAATATCATATTGAACTTTGGAAAAAAAATCATGTTTATGAAAAATTAGCATATGTAAAAGTGTCATCTGCAGCGACGGAAGCATAGAGAACCCTTTTCTTGTCTGTGCGTATATAACCATATATTTACAAAGTATTCGCGGTGATTTGTCAACTTGTCATTCTTCTTCTGTGCATATATATATACGTATATACGTATAAATGTATATAATAAAATTTAAAATCACGGTGTCAAAAAAGAATAGTTACATATAAATATATATAATAAAGTTTAAATTAATTTATCAATTATAATGTAATTAGTAAATTAAAAATGACAAAAATATATGGGCTAATTAGTCAATACTATTAAATATTAATTAATTTATTAATTATATTAAATTTCAAATAAATCATAATTTATTATATTATATTATAATTATCAACAATTAAATAAAAGAGATGGTCGGGTCAAAACATAAATCAAAGAGATGTTGCAATAATAAAGGATTAAATTGATGTAAAAAACAGTCATGCAGAAATTTATCAATGGGAGAAGAGGTAGGTAAAACATGAGAGCAAATAACGAGAAAGAAAGAAAGTAAGGAGATATATGAACGTAACTGAATGTATAAAAGAAGTGAAAGACAAAACTCTGGAATCATACCTTCTGCGTCTCTTGGGGTGCTTCAGGGCCAAAATGCAGGCTATCGCAATAGAGAGAGAGGACAAAGAGAGTTTTTATTTCACTAGTGCATGAGAGCTCTGAAGGCTCTAGCTTACATTATATAAGCAAGGGAAAACGAAAAAAGCCAAAGAAGTTGGCTGACAAACATAAAGTAATATACAGTAAAAAGAAAAAGGAAAGGCTAAGATTAAAAGGAAAAAGCATATTCTTCTGCAAAGCAGATTCCTCTGCTATGGCCAGTGGGCCTACATTGAGTCTATCATAAGAAAGCAGATTCTTCTGCTATTAAGTCTATCACGAGATATCAATTATTCTGCTTCAATTATTGCTTCCAACGAATCATTTTCATCTGTCTGAGCTATGGATGGACAATATTTGCATTTATGTTCTGGATGAATTTGCATTTGATAACAGATAGCATATTTTCACATGGCATTGAGTTCATTGAAGAGTCCTTCCATTGTAGTAAAAGGGGTAAGAAATTGCTTGATAATGTTCAATCCATCAGCCTGAATTGCTTGCTTATATGTTGAAATCATGAGTAAATTGAATCCCTTGTAGTTTATTCGGATGGCTGACTTGGCTGTAAGACGGGCTGCCTGAATAAAAACACCTTCAATACATTGAAGATTGAATTGGTTGATTAATTCCCAGTCAAACTGATGTTTAGGAGGTATATCTATGGTGGGATAAATACCATTGCTGATTCCTATAGTAAGGAATGCAACTCTGGGTATTATGATGTCTGCATCTTGAATGGATGGTTGTTCTTTGAATATAGGATAACTACTCCAAATTTTGATAAACATTTCTCTATTTTTGGAAAATCGATCTTTATAATTGGTTACTGCCTGTATAAACCCTGTTGGAAACTCTGAGAGGATTTTTAGATCAGTGATAGTGTCTATGAGTCCACTTTGAAATAAAAGATAGGTGGATAATGGATCGGCCTCTGGTAGAACAATGGCTTTAGGTCCATATCGTCCTCTGTTTAATGGATAATAGTGGAAAATTCTATGAGCTTCGGTCCATTGATTCAAATTTTGGAAACAGTTTACAAACATTTCTGAGGTCATCCTTCTTGAATCAACTTGTAAAGCCTTACTGGGTATATTGCTGATACGATCTGAGCTTATGGTTTTTCCCAATATTTTCATCTTGGATAAAGGGGTTGCAGGTGCCTCCAAAACTTGTTTATATTGAGGTCTTAATTCTGGATTCTGATGTTTAAATTCTGTAAAAGCCTTTTCAGCTTCTACCGTAGTTGTAAAGCTTTTATGTATAATACCTTATTTTCCTATAATATGAGGGGCTGCTTTATGCCAGGCATCATACAGTCCCGCCATTGGTCCATTGTAGATTACATACATTTTTCCATCATTCTCATCTGCTTGTTTTTGGGATATAGGGATTTGTGCGGTAGTAATTTCTTATGGATTGATAGGAGTAGGATTTGATAAAGTGTTTTTGGACGAGCTAGATGAAACAATGGGTTCATTTGGTGATTGATCTTTATAGGTATTCTGTCTCAATACTTGAATAGTAGTTTTAAGCTGATTGATATCTCGAGTCATGGTTCCAAGAAGTTGTTGTTGGTTTACAAGGTCTATTTCTTTTTTAGCAAGGGTTGCTTCCAAATTTTCTATGGTTGCTTCCATTCTCTGGTTAAAATATCTGCAAGAAAATTGTCAGAAGATTTGATATATTGAATTGAAAACTGATACTGGTTCAACTCAAGCTGCAATCGTATAAGTCTACCTTGATTGTAATTGCTGCGTATATTGTATCTAATAAATCCACAGAGATATTGAGAATCAGTTTGAATTTTAAATTCAACTGGCAATAAGTCTATACGCCACTTTCGTAGCGTTTTGAGACAAGCTAATGTCTCTTTTTCATGCATTGGATATTTATATTCAGTGGGATTGAAAGTCCCATTTATATATTTGAATAAATGATATTTCTTTTGATTAGGTGGTTGTGCCAGAAGGCAGCCAGCCCATGTATCTATACTGGCATCAATTTGTACCAGGAGTGTATCCATCGGAAGATAGTTATATAACTTTGGTAAATTTGTACATAAAGCCTTGAGTTTCCTCACAGCTTTGGTATCGATATCCGTCCATTTCCATTGATTCTTCGTACTACATTTTAATTGTAAAAGTTTTCTTTCTTTTGCTAGATCTCGAAAGAAACCTTGGTTAGAAATATAGTTGAGAATACCTAAAAATTGTTGTACTTGAGTATGATTGTTTAACTAATTAGGAAATTGTTGTATTTTCTTTAGTATATTGGGTTGTAATTTTAAATAACCATTCTGGAATTCAATTCCTAAATATTCAATATTTTGTTGGGCTAATTTAACCTTTTTTCTACTTAAAATTAATCCTTTCTCACTACACCGTTGAAGGACTAATTTGACCATTTTCAAATGATCTAATTTATCCTGATTTGAATATATTATGATATCATCGATATAGACAAAAGTGAATTCTTCTCAGCCTTCAAGGTTGTTATCCATAAATCGTTGATATATGCTAGGAGCTTGTTTCAATCCAAATGGGAGTACATTCCATTGATAATGTTTTTGTGGGGGACACGTAAAAGCAGTCAATGGTTTAGTATTTTCATGTAAGCGTAGTTGCCAATATCCAAATTTTGCATCTAAAGTTGTAAACCATATATGTCCTTTTAATTTGTCAATGATATAATCTTTTCTTGGTAATTTATATGCATCGCCTATAGTGGCTTCATTTAATTTTTTATAATTTATAACCATGCGACGTTTACCTCTTTTTTGCTAAGCTGAATTATTTACATAAAAAGCAGGAGCAGAATGTTTGCTAGTACTAGGTGTTATTAATTGTTTACGATTAAATCTGTACACTCGTGTATGAATTCTTGAACATCTTGTTGAGAATAAGGTATATTATTACGAATATTAACTTCTTGTGTTGGGTCTTTAAGTTTAATTTCTACTAACTGGTTATTCTTATTTTTAATTGGATCTAGTGGATTTTCACTGCAAACACTTTCTAATAATGTATCAATTTCCAATTGAATAGACATATTGTTGAGAAGATAGAATTGAACATGATCAAGTTTTTGACTAATTGTTTGTAATTTTTGAAAATAAGTAGTATGGTAAATAGGAATTTTAAGAATGATAGATTTTTGGTTTATTGTATTTATAGTTGGTGTTCTTAATGTTATA
>JANZLX010000212.1:456202-478199 GCA_025531955.1 Erythroxylum orinocense
AACATGCATACAAAGTCAAGAATGACACTTATTTTGAATAATTAAAATGTATCTAAAACGACACTTATTATAAATCGGAGGGATTATGAAATATGATATTTATGGAGAGCAGATGAACTGTTCCATCCTAATGTGTCTCCTGTGCAGGCTGTGCTTGAAACCATCCCAACCATCTATTTGGATGGTTTGGATGGTTTCAGGCACAGAAAGCACAACAGAATGGGAATAGCAGATTTGAAGGCGGTATTTATTTGAGCTAGAAGCTAATTCAATCATTTAGATTAGACCAGTAATTAATGTTTTAAAAATAGAACTGAAAGGTAAATCAATAATACAAGAAATTTAAGAGTTTAAAAGGTTTAATTAATAGTAAATTATTATAAAACTTAATAAAAATAAAATAAAATTACAAAAATTGAAAAATAATTAAAAAGATTTTGAATGTTTAATTAAAAAAGAGATTAGTAAATAAAAATTAATCAAATTATTTTAATTTATAAGAACTTGTTAATTTATAAAATTTAACATAATTAATTAATAAAATAATATATTTTTAACAATAAAAATTATTGAAACAAATCAACTAAAAAGTGAACCAAAAAATTAGATGGTCCAGAATTTTTTTTGCTAAAAAATATGATGAACAAAACCTTTAAAAAAGCAGAGTTCATATTCATAAGCTACTTTACTAGATACGAGGTAATCATTATCAGAAAAAGGTTCTACACCAGTGATTAGAGAAGCAATTAAGGACAAAACAGAAAAGCTAATCAGGAACAGAACAAACAAAGATTTTGTTCTTCTTCTACATCAGATACAGAAAGTTTCCAAAAGCTATCATCAGTTGCTAGTCTTCACCAATTTGAGTCGTTGGACTGACCCAATGAAAGTCCTGAAGAAACAACAAAAGACAAAACTTGTATGAGTATCATTCAGCCATTTCTGGGATTAGACTTAAGTGTCATTTCAAACCCATATGGACAACAAAAGCCTGTGAATTAACCTCCAAGGCCAATCTTCAGGGATTAGCCAATCACCATCTGTGTCCTGGAAAGTAAGTTCATAGCTGCTCCACTTTTCTTCCCCTGTTTCAAAACAGAGCAAAAAGGCAAGAACTTGTCATTCAAATTTGTCTTATCGAAAGTGTACACATACACGAGTTAAAATCCAAGCTTACGTATCCCAAACATTGCAAACAAGGTCTGCTTGATCACTGGAATCGAACTGTAGAGGCTAAGGTTAATTTTCCTGGCTATGGCTACTCCTTCCATCTTGACTTTCACGTACTTGGAGTTCGATAAGCTTCTCCGACAATCAACACAGCTATTTCCCTCTGATCGGTTCGTGGATTGACTGAATTGATAGCCTTTCTTTCTCCGGAGCTTAATCGGAGGCCACCCCACTATGTCTTCACCTTCTTCATCATCGATTCTATTAACGGCGAAAGCGAAGTCATCATCATCATTATTATCATCTTCATCGTTGTCGTTTGGTTGCTTATCCCAAAAGAACAGAGGAAGTGTTCTCGGGACAACCTTCAACTCCTGGAAAGCTTCTTGAAAACCACGCTTTCTACTCCTGTTATTGCCTTCATCGTCATCAACACCAACAACACAACGCTCTGGTTTGAGAATTCCAGACACAACCAGCTCCTTACTAGGACTATAACCTTGAAAGTTCAAACCACCCTTAATGGCACTCACACCATGAATTGCTGGAAGAGCGAGACCCAGTTCAAGCTCCATCTTTTAGTAACAACAAAGAACCATCCAACAAGAATAAGAACAACCCAATACATATATATAGCCAAAAAGAAAGATTCTTTTTTTTTAATGTAAGATTTTTTTTTTAACTGTTTCATCTTCTGGGGTTTAAGGGATTTGAGTTTATTGTTATGGAGGGTGTTTAAGATGACACCGAACATTGTATAAAAAACAGAGAAGCAGATAGGGACAGGGAAGAGAGGAACAGAGTGTGGGGACGAGGGGACAAAGTGTAGGCAACAATTACTTTGGTTGTCTGTGAGAATGTGTCAAATGCCCCTTTTAGGCCGACCCAGCTTTGTTCTTCTTCTTCTTCTTCCCATTGCTTTCCTCTTACTCTGCATCCATTGCCTTAACCCCACGCACTAGCACATGTACCAGTAATGTGAGGGATTTAAGGTTTAAATATATCTACTTTTACTTTTTATTTTAGTCATTATATTTTAAAATTATTAATTAATTATTATATGATTTTTTGTATTTAATTAATTTTTATTTAAAATAACATATATTAAATTACAACCTTATTTTCAAATTCTGAATCAGTAAAAAATAACGAAATATAATGAAAATTTTTTAAATTATGAAAAATGAAATAAAATTATTAAATTATAAGAGGCCTAGTTGATGTTTTTAATTTATAAGTGCACATTTTCAAGTTTATACTATAACAAAAATTTCGTAGAAATCTCGAGATGCAAAATTTATTAAAGTATAACAATTCGTAACTTTATTTTTAATTAATAAAGATGTTATTTTTAAGTTTGTACATTAAAAAATGCTCTCGTGAAATAAATTCATAAATAAAAATATTTTTAATTAGAAAAATTCGAGCCCAAATTTTGTTTGAAGTGTATTTAAGATTATAGTTTAATATGATATTTTAAAATGGAATAAATAGATAATACCATAGAAGAGAAGAGAAGAGAGTATGATTACTGTGTTGGTAATTGGTAATTATGATGCGATTGTCTAGCACGCGACTCCAATAGAGCGTGAAGACTTGGGACTCTGCACATCTTATCAGCTTCAACATGTGGGGTCCATAAGATCCAACATCAACTAGTTCTCATTTTTAGTCAAACTTAAGGACCCACACCCGCAAAATCTAATCCATATTTCACTTTTTCATATTATCATTATCTTACTTTTGAATTTTTTTTAAACGGATCAATCCGCAGTCGCTATCTTTTAGATATTCACAGCTTAAATCTTTGGATTGATACAATAATTTGAAAATTACTTCAACTGAGTACTTTATACTAGGTAAATCTTATAGAATAGACTTGACGGAGATAACGTAAGTAAGGAATTTATTAAAAATTACTAACTACTCCATCTAATTCATAATAAATATCGTTTTAGAAAAATGCTCACTTATTAAGAAAGCTAATAAAATTATAAATATACCCTTATTAATACTCCCATAAAATTAACTCGTGAAGAGAGAAATTATTTTATTATTAGGATTTTGTATGTTAAATTGCCTTGATATTGTGATCTGTGTAATTAAAATGAGAGAGAAATTAAAGGTTAATTTTGGAAGTAAAATTACAAACATGCATACAAAGTCAAGAATGACACTAATTTTGAATAATTAAAATGTATCTAAAATGATACTTATTATGAATCGGAGGGAGTATTACCCATTAAATATTCTCTAGGATGATAAATCCAAATTTTTATAATAGTGAAACTTTTATTTAATATTTTGAAAATTAGACTAAAAATTAAATTGATAAAAAAGAAGTTTAAATTATATAAAAAAATATAGTAAAAATTTAACAAAGTTGAAAATTCTTAAATATAATTAAAGAAGAATAAGTTGAATTTAAATTAAAAATAACGATTAATTAATTAATTTTAATTTATAAAAATTAATTGATTTATAAAAACCAATAAGTTAATTAATAAATCATTTAATATAATAAATATTATTAATATAAATTGAACTAAAAAATTAATAAAATTAATTTTTTTTATAATTAAACCAACATAATTTATTTAATTTTTTCACGTATCACGAAATTTTACTTATTATTGTTGATTATTTTTAGGATTTATAACAATTCAATTTTATACAATAATTTATAAATTATATATTTTAAACAACAGATTTAGAAACACAGAACGAATAAATTATTAGCAAGCAAACAAGAGCACGTGCAAGCAAAAAGACATGTCCCCTTTGTACTAACTTTGTTATGGTTACGTTTGATTCCTACGAAAATCAAGAAAACAAAAGTAAAAAGAAATTACCATTCATGTACGATTACTGTTTTCAGCTCTCGGATATCGTTTTGTGTATCAAAATTAAATTCAACAGTGACATCCCCTCGAAACAGTCTTCACAACCCAAGTCCACTGTCACTGCAAGCTTGAACAGGATTTGATCGGAACCACCATGGCTGTCACGTGCTTTTTAGTCCTGTACCCACACTACACGGGTGGATCTACCACGTGCCACCCACATTCGGACAAAGGAACACCTTCTCAGGACCATGATCACAGACATAGTCCACCTGTTAATGGTCCTAACTATGAACCGTAGGGGACCTGAAAGCTTCCAACATGAACCCTAGACTCTGAAGATATGATTCCATGGTGTCGGTCTCTATCGCTTAGACTTTTGAGTGTAAGAATGAAGGGTTGTTCTTGTTTCAGGCAGTTTTTTCATCCGCGAGTTGAGAATATTGAGAAGTCCTTGTCTTGTTCATCAAGGAACTAGCAGGTTAATTAACTTAGTACTCCCATTTTCTTAATTATGGTTGAATGAGTAATATTTAAATAGAAACCAAGCCTCCAATTCAGTGAACCTTAAAAAATATCTTGAACAGTGGAGCTTGTTGGGTGGTGGTCACGACAAGGCTCGGAATTCCAAATTTTCCTTGTCGGGGGTTATGGTTTTTCTGCACGAGCAACAATGTCTATGTCAGTGATTCACCAAGTTTTGCTCCTGGATTTCATGGTGACTCTGGTTTTGTTCATGGAATTCTCGTACCAACACACCAAACAAAAGTAAAAAAATTATGGTTTATAAAGTTTAAATTACTCTCTGTCATTATACAGGTTAAACCTTTAAACAAAACAAAATATTGGATGACTTAGAAGAGAAGAAGAAGAAGTAAACTAAAGATTGGAACTGGTAGAGTTTGTGTGGATGTATTATGGTCTTAGTTGCTACACACGTGGGTTTGTTTGCATTTGTGATATTGAACAAGATCAGGACCACACAAACCCTAATGGTCCTATGATTTATAGTGTGAGAGAGACCAGGCATTGAATATCTATCACAAGGAAGCCAATAATATCATATCCTCCATGTAAATCATGCATTTCAGTCAAGCTCGTTTATGCAAAAGAACAGATGAACTATTTTGTTTTTATTGACTAAATATAAAAGGATTTATCAAATTCGAGTTTAAACTTAAATTAGACGGTTCAAAGTTTTCACGATTGAGTTGATTGAATCGGTTAAAAAAAAATTTAATACATTTTTGGAACAGTATGTCACATGTATATGGCAGCAAATGAAAGTAATGGTACCTTGCAAACCAACAATAGACATGGGGCTTCTCGATTTGTCGATACCATTCTTTCATGTACTTTTAGACTGTTTAAGCCCAAAAGGAACAGAAGAATATGTAGGAGTCAAGCATCTTTCATCAGCATTTAGTTGGGTGGTTGCAGAACAATTAAATACGGGAATGATTTTGCTAGTTCTTGCAAAAACTTTCTTCAGGAAGCTAAATTTGTTTGCCCTGATTCAGGTTCTGAAGGCAGCAGAATGTGAACTCTCAAGAGGCTTGTTAACTAGATTAGTGAAGCAACTGCTATTAGATTCTCTTGAAGTGATTGGTAAAAAAAAATAGAACTTGAAAAGAATTACTTTCAAGCATGTCGCTGAGTTACTAAATGTCCTTAAGAAGAGAAGTATAGTTACAGTAATGTTACTTGATCTGTCAGTAATATTACCTGATCTGGCCCGACTGCCTTAACTGATCCGATATTATCAGACACATACAATAACTCAAAAACTTACATGTTATCTGTTGTTCAGAACTTCAGTTACTGACTATTTTAATAATCTTGAAAACTGGATCAATCAAAACTCTAACTTACTAAATTACCTTAGCCATGACTTGGGTTTTAAGAATGGTTCAAGTAAAGGGCTAGGGATGATATGTATGAGCTCATCAAATTTGGAGCTGAATTCAGGGCTCAAACCTGACTACTGTGCCTTAAGCAAGTTTGAATATATTAACTTGAGCCTAAATCCTTACATAAACTTTCAGTTTAATTGATCAATCCGATCCAATGCTAAAGGCTAGTTATCTATTGACCTTGCTTTCATGGGGTTGGTTTGTTTTGTGCAATCTGCATAATCGTACTAGATTGGCTTTTGGTTTGGTTCTTAGTAACGAGACAAGCTTTTTTGTTTAATTTTATGGTACTTTATTCTGTCTCATAAATCTCAGTCATTCATTTATGCGGAGATTCATGAGACAGAATAAGACACTATAAAACTGGACAGAGGATCTGAACTCCTTAGTAACCACAACTGTACTAGTTTAAGTTGGGATTTAACTTCATCAACATTTCTAGTTTATGATATTATACTATTAAAAAAGTATTTGTTATATCATGAATAAGGTAAGAAAGTAATATAAAAATAATACTACAACTTTATTTAAACCTTTTAATAAAATAATTGAGTACAAGTTGCACCTTTCTCCACTTTTTAAAAAATATGTTAAAAATTAACAAAAAAATAAATTTCGTTGAGGTTACGTAATTTGTATAATGTAATATAGTAAAATGTTATCTAGAAGATGGATGGAATGGAATGTATGTATAATAATATTGAATGACAATTCTACCCTTGATAAAACAAAACATACGTTAATAGATAGATATAAAACATAGGATTGAGGGTATAATTGGTATTATAAAAAAATATTGAAGGTATATTAATATTAGGTAGTACATATTTATCATTTTATATTTTTTTCTAAACCTCTCAAATCGGAGATAACTCATTTTTACTGTTTATGATGAAATAAGATATAATATGAAACGTTTCATTTCCATCCTATTATATTTAATTCTATCCTATTATAAACCGCCCTTTCAAACAGTGGAATATTATTACATTCTGTTAATGAACGCTCAGCCAAGATATCACTATAGAGACATTAAAAATATAACATAGTACTGTAAATAGAATGAGAGGAACTTACTTTAGTGAGATGAAGAAGTTTGGTCCTTTAACTTGTCAATTATGGGCAAGGACAACTCTCCAATATTTCAGTGGACCATGTGTTCCAGCTATGTTTTCTTAAAGTTGCATTTTCTGCAATCAGAAGTGAAGTTAGAGATGAATTTTCTTGTCTTTTTTTTGGTAATGAGTAGAGGAAAAAGACAAGAATTTATGGTGTTCATGCAAGAGTATGCAATTTACATAAATTCACATGTCTACATTCAACTTTGTGTTGTGAAAGGTGTAATCGCAATATATAAAAAAGATCCAACTTTCCAGCTTAAAAGTTCGAAATTTGCTGTTATATATTCTCCTCGTTATCTGCGGAGTGTGATTCATGAGAATATTTACTAATAACTCAACCTTGAAAATCAACATTTATATATGCACTTCACTCTGTACCCATTAAACCCTACCTTATACCCTCCCATTTCATATCAGCAAGTGATTTTAGTCCTTATGGGATGACCCCCACCAACCATTCTTGCAACTTCAAGTTCAGAGACTGATGAGAATGGATACTACTGCTTGATTCCATAGATAGATAGGTGCAGCTTTATTTCTCTGTAAAAAGTAAATCCCACCATATTGAGGAATAAAACCAGTTTATGGAATGTAGTGTCCAACAAAGGTTGTACTTTTCCCTCCCTCTGCTGATTGTCTTTTAATCCGGTGTTTTGAGAGAAGATAAGAGAGTATACGGGCAGTTTGGGACTTGGGAGGGGATTCAAGTTAACTTCACGAGGTGAAAAGATAATGTTTGTTAAAGGCAAAAGGTACAAGATTCAAAAGAGATAATAATGCATACCAACTTATAAAGGACAATCACAAGAGTCGATATCAACTTTCCTGTGGGAAACGTCCTAAGCCGAGCACCAGCAATCACTTGGCGTTTTTCATATGACATCGGCCTGAATATGCATATAGTTTGACGAACCTAACAACAACTTCAATTCGGAGAACATCAATAAGTAAGAATTAAACATGCGAAATCCCATCGAGGTGGAAGTCACAATCTCTTATGCCAATCATTTTCTGCCATTTTCCAATCCTGTTGAATTTTCTACGGAAACTTCAGAAAAACTATAGGAGCAATTTGTCATGTCTTGCGGCACTGTTTTTGTTTTGTTTTGACTTGCTATCTCATAACTTGTTTGCTTTTAGCACTCAATTTCTACACCACCACATGCAAGACAGTGCTGTGATGCAACAGCAAGAAGCTTTTTGTGATGTGAGACTGAGCTCCCATTACTAATTGCCTCCCCAATCATAAAGAGTATGATTATTTTGTTTATCCAGCATAGACTTCAGAGAAAGGACAAATTATTATATACTCGATCTCAAAAGCAAAACGTGCAATGGGTCTGACAGTAAAGGTTTAGTTGGACTGAAATGTAAAGTTGTGGGTAGCTCAAAGAATCAGCAACTCAAAATTCGTGTGTTTGTCTTTGTGTTCCAGTACCCTCTGTGGGGTTAGTGATTACATGTTGATCGATGCCTGCAAAAGTAAGGGAATGAGCATGTCATATGACTCTTCTTGCAATACTCTAAGCATCTAGCTGCTCTTTCAGTTACCTGTAAAACTATGAGTAAAAATTCGGAACTCTTAAACGAGCTATTCTCTAGTCCTGTTTTTCGTTTCTCAGAGAATCATCAATTCGAATATGAACTGCGAAGTAATTGGTTCTCATCAAGTCCTAACGCCAAGTGTAGGGACAAAGGTAGCCCCTCAAGGACTGAACATGGGGCTCACATATACACTTGCCACGTTTACGTACTTCCAGTATCTGACTCTTGATTTATAGCTGCTCTCCACTTATCTGCCACATGAAACTTGCTGCAATATTCCATACGGAAAAAAGCAAGTGGAACTGAGATTTGGCTTACTTTTACATGAGGAGACGTTAGGGGGAGCTAAAGTGAAGCAATTCAGGGCCCTCCAATCAATCCTCTTTTGAACTTGTTAAAGTTCAATAGTGTTAATCAACTGATGCAGCAGTTGCCCCGCTACTTTGCAAATACAGTAGTATGACATGACAACACTCATGCAACAACACTCACGCAACTCTTCTGTCTATATAAGCTGTTACATTTGAAGTTGATAGCCAGAGCGAGACAGAGATGGGAGGTGAAGAACTGAAGCCACGGATCAAGAAAGGATTATGGAAACCAGAAGAGGACTTGATCCTGAAAACATATGTTGAAACTCATGGTGAAGGCAACTGGGCTACTGTATCTGCAAAATCAGGAAAGTATCAGTCCCACTGTCTTCAAAACATTGCTTACGATATCATTACATCATATGTACTCCCCATCTCCATTGCATTCAGTTTATTGGACTAATGAAAAACATTAGTAACACAGGTTATCGTGTGCAGATTATTCTTAACTCACAGAACGTACTTACCGTCTGCTTTTTACTCTTTCTTGCCTATATATTACAGGTTTAATGAGAGGTGGGAAGAGTTGCAGACTAAGATGGAAGAATTACTTGCGACCCAATATCAAACGTGGTAGGATGACAGAAGAAGAAGAAGATCTTATTATCAGAATGCACAAGCTTCTTGGCAATAGGTAAGTGCTTCTTAGAACCAATACTCAAATACACAATCTTGAACGTTCTTGGAGACCTGTTTAAACAATTCTTACGTGTCTAGATGGTCGCTTATTGCTGGTCGACTTCCTGGTCGAACGGACAACGAGGTAAAGAACTACTGGAATACCCATTTGAACAAGAGATGCCTTCATGGAAAAAGAAAAAATATGGAGTCTAGCAACCACCAGAAGGAAGACAGTAGTAGCAACATCCGTTCATCAAAACAAAGGAGACACTGTCAACTAGGAAACTCGAATCCCATGTTCAGTACAGACCCTCTAAGCACTCCCAAAGAATTGGATAGAAAGAAAGAAGAAAGCAGTGTCGGTGAAACTTGGATAGAGAAGGCACAGACAGTGAACTACTACATTGAGTCTCCGATAAATGTCATGAACAATGCGACATTTGTCAACGACGACGAGCCCATCACAGCATACTTTGATTCCTTCCTCTGGTACGAATCCTTATTCGTTGGCAATGATGTTGAGATACATTCCGAGACAGGTGTAGAATCAGTGATTTGAGCTTTCATCGTCGATCTTCTTATAGGGTATGAAAATTTTTTCTGGCGAGAGTATTCACTTTTGTCTGTTGCTTTGTGCTCCATGACCATCCTGTTCTGTCGAGGAACATATGATGAACAATAATAAAACTATAATTTGCTCAAGAAGAAAATCACAATAGATGCTGAATTGAAAATGAAAAACACAATCATCACCTGTCTTTAGTGCAGGCTAATGCAAATATGAAAATTGTGTGAATACAAGGGGAAAAGATCTGATTTGAAATTTTAAAAAGGGAGATGAAATCTCCTCCCTTCTTCCATCCGATACTGAGGGAATAACTAAACAGCCATATTGCAGATAATCAAACTTATATTTGAAACCGATGCTACAAAATGGCAGGAGATGATAACATTTTTGGACGATCAAATTATCTTTCTAATATTGCATCGAAAGATCACACTACTTCTCCAAAGCTATGAATATACATCCTCAACATATTATATTACCAAGTTTCCTAATAGAGAGGGTCGCGTTTACAATACTTCATCCTGATGAGAATATAAAAGGCTTTTCCCATTATAAAGAGGCAACGATGGAGGAGCTCCAAGAAGGGTGGAAGCGGAACCATTCTCACCAGCACATATACACAACTTCTGCCGTACCACGTACCATAGTGCCGGATTGTTCATGAAAGAGTTAAAAATGAAAAAAAAAAGTGAAATACTTGATTTTGATTCCATCTTAACTTCTGAAGTGGTTTTTGTGGCCAAAATGAATTCCAATTTCCTGAGATCTTAACAAAAATGTTCACCCATATGTGGTTAACGTCTTTCTACAGTTTTCTCAATACGCAAGCGTTCTTAACGAGTCAGAGGATTCATATGCTTACGAATGACATGGGCAACTGCAAGAGACTTAACCTTTATATATAGCTTTCATATCCAACTTCTCCATCACAGGCCCGATATAAGACCAGTCCACACTAATCTAGATCCATTTTCTTCCTGGAATTTAACCCATTGATTCAAATCATTTATTGAGTCACTTTATTATCTTTATCTGGATCAAATTATGTAACTTAGTTAATAAGTTATTGAAAAATCAAAAATTACAATTAATAGTTGTCCAACATAATGCGAAAGGAAAACATTGTCCAACATTCTCCTCCTTAGACAATCATTAATTGTTGTTTTGACTCAAGTTTAAAATAGCCTAAAAGCTCGGTTAAGTCAGGCTACTGTATTAGTACCAAAGTTAAAAATTAAAAAATATTTGATCTAAAGCTAATAAAAGTCCAACATTCCGTCTTGCAAGGCTTTCGATATAAAAAAATATCAAACACGAGTGTTATGTGTGACACAGGTCCAAGATAATCACGAGTATCTAATATCTTTCTAACATGAATGAGAAAATGGAGTGTGACAAACTAGGATAATACCTGTATGATCTAATACGTATCATCTTCATTTGTAAGTCCCGATTTCTCCAACTTTATGGTAAACTGCATGTGCTAAACTGCAGCAGAAAAATCCTGTTTTCTCTTATACTAAATGCTAAACAGCGTTAGAGAAAACCTTGTTTTCTCTCACCAAATGCTAAATAACATTAGAGAAAATTTTTATGTTCTCTAACTGAATGCTAAACTGCATTAGAGAACTTTTATGAGATTATACCTTATATCCCCCTATGCCATGTCAAATTTATGGATATCTGTACTAAACTGTATGTGTCTAAATGACATAAGCTCAAGGTCAAATTTTTTAGATGCCTAATGACCTTTGAAATGCTTAAGATCAATACAAATCTTAAGGTTTTCATAGGTATTATGACTATACACAAAAACAGTTATTCTGAGGATAAAAAGATGTTCATTTATATGAATAAACAACCATATTGTCATAATATATTAAAATGTACAAACATTTAAGGAACAAATACAATGATCCCTAACTACTGTTGTCTATGGACCTTAACATGCCCATACTAGATACATGTTTAACAAACACTAGTAGGTGAAGTCCTTTAGTCAATGGATCAGCTAACATCTCCTCAGTCCTAATATGCTCCACTTCGACGTCACCTTTCTGAATCAACTCCCTTATGGTCAAGTATTTGACCTCTAAATACTTAGACCCTATGATATTCTTGTTCTTGTTACTAAAAAACATTGTAGCAAGATTATCACAATATAACCGAATAGGTCTAGCCATCGAATCTACCACAGATAACTCAGAAATCAAGTTTCTGAGTCAAATTGCCTGTGTAGCAGCTCCATAACATACAACAAACTCTGCATGCGTGGTCGAGAAAGTTATCAGTATCTGCTTGACACTCTTCCATGATACTACACCATCTGCTAGCATAAAAATGTACGCTGAAGTGGATTTACGATCATCCAGACACATAGCAAAATCGAAATCTGTATATCCTGTGAGGTTTAAATTGTTGACTTTTCTATATGTCAACATATAATTCTTGGTACCCATTAGGTATCTCAAAACTCGTTTAACTGCATTTCAATGGTCTACACCTGAGTTAGTCAAATATTGACCCAACAGTCCAACAACAAATGCAATGTTCGGTCTAGTGCATATCTGAGCGTACATCAGGCTACCAACTGCACTAGAGTACGGGACATTTCTCATAGCCACTCTCTCAACTTCATTGTTTGGACACTGTGTCAACGATAATCTCTCGCCACGAGAGATAGGTGCTACAACATACTTACAGTTAGCTATATTAAACCTTTGTAGCACTCGTTTAATGTATGCTCTTTGTGAGAGACTCAATGAATGTTGAGATCTGTCCTAATGAATCTGTATACCAAGAACAAAAGATGTTTCACCTAAATCCTTCAAGTCAAAGTATTTGGCCAAAAGTTGCTTTACCTCATGCAGCATGGTCAAATCATTTGACGCAAGCAAGATATCATCCACGTACAGTAATAGAAAGATAACTTTGTTCCCCCTAATCTTATAATATAAGCATCTTTCAACTTTGTTTTCCACAAAGTCGACTTTAGTTATCGTTTTTTGGAAGCTTGTTTCAGACCGTATATTGATTTAGTCAACTTATAAACTTTGTCAGTTGCATGTTGATCCTAAAATCTTTTAGGTTGCTCCATATAGACCTCCTAATAAAGATTACCATTCAAGAAAGCGGTTTTAACGTCCATTTGATGTAGTTCCATATCATAGTGAGCTACTATTGTCATAATTATTTTGAATGTATCCTTCGAGGATACAGGAGAGAAGTTATTGAAGTTAACTCCTTCTCTCTGAGTGAATCTCCTGGCAACCAAACGTGCGTTAAATCGCTCAACTTGACCCTATGCGTTCTTCTTGGTCTTATAGAGCCATTTACAACTAACAGGCCTGCAATATTGAGGTAAATCAACAAGCTCCCACATCTTATTGTGCCTCATAGATTGCATTTCATCCTTTAATGCTTACCACCACAAATCCATATGGGGTCTAGAAACAACTTATGTAAAAGTAACCGGATCCACAACATGTCCTATGTCATAGTCTTACTCACCTAAATAGACTATGTAATCTGATGAGATAGCATATCACCTCTCTCTAGTGGATTTGCACAACTGCACAGGTTCTTGTACCTCACAAACCTCTTTCTAAACAGATATAGGTCCTTATGCCTACATAGGCATAGTACTTAGACCTTGATCTACTAGACCTGACTATATAAGGGGCAGATACGAAATAATCATAGTATCCGTCCTGCTATTTCTTGGAGGATGTAAAGATCCTCCTTCATCATGGACATCGTATTCCAGAAACTTAGCCGTTTGTGCTTCCATTATTCTGGCCCCCCTTCTTTATAATAAAATCTGTAACCCTAAGGGTGGTTGGGATAACCTGCCAAATAGCAACGAGTAGAACGAGGTTGCAATTTACTCTCATAAGGATTATATAACCTTATCTCAGAAGGGCAGCCCCACACACGAACGTGTGCAAGGCTTTGTTTCCTTCCAACCCAGAGTTCAAAAGGCGTCTTTGGTACTGACTTACTTGGGATTCTATTTAATATATACAATGTCATCCTGATGGCTTCGCCTTAAAGGTATTAGGGTAGGTTAGTCCTGCTCTGCATTGATCTCATCATGCCCTTTAAGGTGCGATTATGTTTTTCGACCACACAATTTTGCTCAGGACTACCTGGCATAGTGAATTGAGTCACTATTCCAAATACCTGGCAAACAAACCCTATTCTTGTCCTGCAACCCCATGTCTGCCATAGTATTCCCCTCCCCTGTCAAATCTGACAATCTTTATTGATTTTTTCAACTGGTTTTCAACCTCAATCTCAAAGATCTTGAACTTATCAAAAACTTTAGACTTTTTCTTAAGCAAGAGCACTTTTCCATAGCGGGAATAATTATTTATGAATGTCATAAAATATTAGCATTGCATAACGTGACTGTATGGAGATCACTAACGTCTGTACGTATGAGGTCCAATAAACTAGAAGCACGAGTTGACGTCTTTTTCTTTATCTTGGTCAACTTACCTTTACAACAATTGATACATGTTTCCAGATTACTGAAAGTCCAGAGTTGGGAGAATGTTATCCTTTATCAATCTCTTAACACTCTCCCTGGAAATATGACCAAGACGTTAATGCCACAACATGTACGATGTTTCCTTTATGAAGGCTTTCTTTCAAGTAACAAGTTTGACAACTTATGAAGAGACATATATTTCGTAAGGAGTAAGACACATTCTATATAATCCGTATAATAAGAAGACAATTCTGATATGTCTTGCATTGATAGAAATATGTATAATCAAAGTATCAAATACAAAACGATAGCCCTCTTTATCCAAAACTGATACAGAGATCAAGTTTCGTCTAAAAAACAGTATATATAAAGTGTCTTGTAAAACCAAAACAAACCCCATATCGAGGTTCAATCCTACATTTCCTATAAACAAAACATCCACCTCTTCATTGATGTCGACCATTAGCTTCTCCTCTCCTTTAGTCGGCCTTCTCTTAGATCTGAACCCCTGCATTGTGGAAGAAACATGATTAGAAACTCAACTATCTAATCATCAGGAACTTGATGTGGTTATAACTACATTGGATTCATATATCATATAGGCCAAGGAGTTGCTTGACAATTCTTAGTTAATCTTCCATAGCTTGTACTTCTGGCAATCGGCCTTCCTATGCCCCTTCGTCTTATAGAAGAAGCACCTCATATTTTTTACGTTATGTGGAGCCTTATAAATGTTGGACTGTCCAGTTTGAATCTGTGGAGAGGGTTTGGGTCTCTTACACTTACCCTTAGGCTGTTGGTGCTTAGCCTTCCCTTTACCTTTGGCAGCTACATACAGAGCTGTATGACGTGAACTCTTAATCTTCTCCTCAGTTGCAACACATCGGGAAATTAAGGCATTGATGTCATTGACCTCATCCTGAGAGTTGTAGGGTGTCACCAACATCTCAAACTCTCGTGGGAGAGTATTAAGTGCCTGATGTTATAAGCGTGTCAAGAAAAGGTACATCAAGTGCCTTCAGCTTACTCTAAAGGTGAAACATCCTGATAATGTACTCTCTAACTCCTCCTTCTCCTATATACGTCATAGAGAATAGCTCTTTAATCAAGGTGCTTTGCTCCGCATGAAAAGATACCTTGTACCTCTGGGAAATGTTATCCATAAACTCCTTCGCTATGACCGTATCTGGTAACCCATTGAATAAATGATCTGAGATCGACCTCTTGATGGTCAAATAGCACATCCTATTTGACCGCTCCCAGATTGTCATAGCTGCTTTATTAGCTTCTGAGCTGATATTAGTAAGTGGAGAACGTCTCTCTATATGCATTGCAATGTTGACGTCGGCCATCTTTAGGGCAAACTCAGCATCCTTCTTCCACTTCTTGAAATTAAAACCATTTAAGATTTTAATCGTGACAACATTGTTGTTTACAAAAAAAGGTAATTGCCAGATAGAAAAGACAATGTAAATATCAGTATAAATGCAAGATAACAATGATACTTAAAGCATTAAAATAGTATCTATACCGAGAATTTGATCACACATATTATGAGACACCTTTGGGCTGAATACATAATATATGCAATTAGACCCCTACATAAAAGGCAATCAGAGTACAAATCATCAACTCTTATGACATTACCACCTTTGGATGAACATATCATTTAAGCAACAATTTGCCTCCATCTAATGCGTTTATGTTCATCTCAAAACCCTATGTAAGACTAACACCTTTGGGCAGAATAACTAAACATAAGGCCAGAGACATCTCCCAACATATGAGCAAAACAATCCAAAATATTAACTTGGAAGGCCACTTTGGTAACTCAGTACCCTAGAAAGTCCACAAACACAAGAGATACATTTTTTGTCATCCTCACATTCTATATGGGCATAATGTATGTGAAAATCATCTATGAATGCAAAAACTAAATACACAATCAAATAATCACATACTGGTACTGAAAACATTGTCCTTAAAATTTATTTGAGACTTTTATTTAAAAAATTTTCAATAAGAGTAACTTTCGCACTTTCCCAACATACCACACGAGACATGAAACTTTAAGAGTCACCCTTATGTGTAGCTCGGAGTACGTAAATGCACTCAAAATCAACTTACAAAAGTTATAAAACCTTTTTCCAGAATCCAATTACTAACGTAATAAATATAAAAAATTAAAAAACCACTTTAAAAATTCCCCTGGCCCGGAAACTTACCCAAAAGACCTGAGGCAACTTTATGAGAGTTCTAAAATTTAATTGATGGTGGTGACGTCAGCATGACGTCAGTAGCATTGTAGCACTGATGTCAGCATAGCACTATGCTCTAACATCAGCAGGTGTCGTGCCTACACGTAGCAAGAGGCACGCGCACGTAACTACACGCACCAAATGTGTCTAGCGCTTGGGAGCGTACGGTCGCAGACGACTGTGATTTGAAAATGTGGTGGCGCATGTGTTAGTGCACTTGCCACACGAGTCTGTCACCCTGTGGAGTCACGTGGGATGAAGTGATCGGCTCTTGCAACACACGCCCTAACCAAACTGCCTTAGGGCAGTTACTGTAGCATTGTCGAGCGCGTATGGAGCACGCACCTGACGGTGTAATCGCCCTTCGACGGGAAGGGCAATTTTCGGTGATCCTGAGACCTTTTTTTACACTTTTTGACCAATTTTTGTCCCATTTTTCATAGTTAATGTTGGACCCCGTTTCCGGAGCCCAACATTCGGTGTTACAAAAACGTGAGCAAACTTATTCTTTTAATTCAGAACAGATTTTGGGAAACTTCTAATTAGAATTTCATCCAACACTCCACCTCGATTCATAGGTCTCCTCATACTCAATAACATCTCATCATTCACCAAAAATCCTATCTTGCTTTTCCATAATATCTCACACACATATATATATAACAACAACAATTCATGCTCAAGATTCATCATCTCAAGTTAATGACTTCAAACATACCTAATCTCAACTTAACATCATCCTTACACAATTCATATGCCATTAACAAGATAAATGTTTACAAACTTTAATGACATTCCAAGCCACATTACATCATCAATCTCAAAATCCAAAATACAACAAAGGATACCAAATCCCATAATTCTCATCATATGTCTAAAGTCTTATTTTTTCTTCATCCATCTAACTTGAAATGCAAAAATACGCAGAATCAAACAAATGTCTTGACTTTCTTTCACCCGATCTCTTTCTCATCACCTAGAGATGGGAATGAAAAGGGGGTGAGCTTACAGCTCGTGAGTAACATGTTTATAACCAAGAAACAAACAAAAACTATTGAAATAGTTATTTCCTTTTTAAAACTCACATTGAAATCCATGTAACGCATATTTCCCAAATTCACCACTTATTAAGCAATTCGTAAACATCATAAATCATGAATTCATCAAAACTTATCACAAATCATAAACACATCAGAAATGGTTTGGGTAGGCCCGTAAACAGAATGTACTAACACATTCCCATATAATGGTTCTGTGTAACCGTGAACAAAACGAGCTAACACAATCTCACATAGTGGTTTTATGTAGTCGTAAGGGAGTCCATGAAGGAGTTTCATGCTACTAATGAGCAGGAGAGAGAAACCTTTAGACAAGTGCACTTGACAAAACAGAACGGACCAAACCAATCCCACATAATATGTAATCATGAACTGTAAAAAGATTGCCCAAATGGCAACATTTCGGAAACTTGTTTTTCATGAACATGCAATTTTTTTCGAAAAACCCTTTTATGTAGCAATTCACAATTCATCATCAAAATTTCATACACCACAACATGTAGCAATTTCTCAATCAATCAAAAACAATAAAAGCAATATTTAATGAAGTTATTGAAATCATTTTACTCTCTTGATTCCAAAGAAAACATTTATGGCTCATTACTTAAATTATAAACATGAAACCCACCTTATTTCCTTGCTTAATACTTGTTCAAAAGCCTCTACTCTTACCCCTTTTTGCCTCTCTTACCTTCCTTTAAAATGGTAAAATTTCTAAATCAATAGGAATTCAAATTGGACAACCCATAACACATAATCACTAAAATTGATCTTAGAAAAACTTAAACCCATACATTTCTTAAGCCATCTAAACCAAAACCCTTTCCAAAATCCAACAAATAAAAAATGCCCTTACCTTGATCCTTCACTAAATGAGGAGTTTCTTGGCTCATATGAAAGCTCTCATCTTCTTCCACCTTTTTCCTTCTTGAATCAACTCAAAATCCTTCTTGAAATCCAAGAAAAGTCAAGACCTAGCTTCTTTTCTTCTTCCTTCTTTCTCTTCTCTCTCCACCGAACTGTCTTTCATTTCTTCTCTCTTTCCTTTTGTTCTTTCCTTCTAATTTCGTGCTCCTCTCCCCTCTTAACAAGAAAGACCAACCTTTTATTACAATCATGCCATTAATAAGTCTAAAATGTCCAATATACCCTTATTTGCAAGCCTTGAAACCTTAATGCTTAAGTGTTCTTCCCAAAATGTCCTCATACATTCACACTCTTGCTACTTAATTCAACTAATCCATATTTTAAAATCCAACCAACATTAACATAATAATTAACTCTCTAGCAAAACCTCAAAATTATTTAAAATCATTCTTAACTCCTTTTAAAAATCAAGGCCTTTTTTCTAATCATACAATTGAAGGAATTTGATAGCACTTCCTTCTAGAAATTATGTTCCTCATTGTCTTATGTTTCCAATGACACCCAAAATCATTCAATTTGGTTCCATAATCCAAAAGTTATACCCTAAACATTTTCGAAATGTTCTCATACTGAAACATTATCCTACGCTTGACTTCCATCAGAAAATTGATACTCTTAAAGACTGAATTAAAACTCAATTTTATCGGACCATTTGTAGCCTTATCTCTCTAGTTTAATCCAAATCAAGATTCATCTCATTTGGATGACTAGAACAAAAGTTATGGCCCAAACACTTTTGGACTATGACTAAACCGAGAATGTACACTATACCCAACTTCACTCCAGAAATTGAAAATCTTAGGGACTAAATTGAAATTCGATTCCTTTAGATAATTTGTAGATCCATGTCTCTAGTTTATTTAGAAACAAAAACCATCACATTTGGAGCTCTACTGTTCAAAATATCACCAAAATACTGAAGCATGTTTAGTAACAGAAATATTTAACTCATACTCTTTCAGTTGATCTTCTCACTTTGATTCGATCAATCTTTCTCAAATTAATCTTAAAAATCATACATTTTTATGGAGAGATATAGAAATGTGTTACGAATCCAATGTTTCAAAAATTAGGTCAATCGGAGGTCGGACAAAAAAATTATAGCCAAAAGAGTGAAAGATGTTCAGATCAAGAAATTGGCAAAGTCGCGAACGCGAACTGCGGTGCTGACTCGCAAGTTCGGGAGCGCGACGCGTCGGGGTAGCCAATTGGAGCGCGGACGCGCCATTTCGCGAGTGCGACCTATCGCGGTTGTGAAATGCTTCCCTTCTTCCTCAGACCTGCTTTAGTAAAAAGGGAATAACTTTTACTACACATCTTGGATTAAGGTTATTCAAAAACCGTTTCGAAGAAGACTTCTAGACCTACAACTTCCATGAAGACCTCAAAAACAAATTTTGCCTCTAAAACTGTTAAAACTTCCAATCAATGAGGCTGTCCTGAAAATTCACCCTATGCAGCAACACAATTTCAAAAGATCATAACTTCTAGCCTCGATATCGAAAAATGTCATACTTTATAGCGTTAGAAAGCTAGAATGACAAGCTATAACTTTCATGAAGAACATAAAAACAATTTTTGTCTTTATAAGGATCAAATTTTCAAAAAAATGATGCTGTCCCGAAAGACCTCCCTATGCAGCATCACCAAATTCTAATAATCATATCTCCCAACTTAGATGTCTAAAAATCTCATACTATATACCATTGGAAAGCTAAAAGGATACAATACAACTTTCGTAAAGGCCATTTTATCAAAATCGCTCTAGATCAGTACAAAAAATCTCCAAAGTTTCGGATCAAAAATCCAACTCTCTACTACTATTCATTCTCAAAATTTCCAGACCTCCAATTTTCAAAAACTAACATTTCAAACTTTTTTTTCTAATTTTTTTCTACTCCATTTCAATCAACTCATTCATCATAATTTCATACTACTCCAAAATATGTAAGTTTAGTAAAAAAATCATTAAAAACTAAGAATTCATAATCAACCTATTCATGCTCTATTACTTTTCTGCATTTTCAACTTTCATGCTCAATCACCAATCTTCCTCTCAATTTCTATTTAAACTCAATATCATCCATAAACAAATTAGAGTCCATGATTGATCATAAAAATTAATAATAGAAAATACGCACATATACCCACTCACCATCAACTTACTACATTCACTACCTAAATCTTGTATAACATTTCAAATTCAAGAATTCTTCTTTTTCTTTACTCATAACTAATCACTAACAATTTCTCATTAAAAAAAATATTCGGGGTCTGGCCGATGCCATTTGGCGAATAACATCATTCGAAGGGTAGTGGTGGATGAGCTGATCATAGTGATAATGGAAAATGGTAGGAACATTGAGATGGTGATGGATACTGGCAGCAGTGAATGCATTTGGTGCTTTAATACCATAAAATTTAAGTTCCATGGTATTATTGAATCTGGCATAAGTGTAAAAATGGCAAACAAATTTTTCGTTGCCTTGAGCATGGGGTTGTATTAAGCCTGTGAGTTTAGAACCAACAAGTTGTTGTACGAAGGGATGATCAGGAGGAGATAATGGAAAGGGTCACTCTTTGATTAAAGGCCTAGTGTTTACTTTCTCATAAAGTTCCGCAAAAGTAAAACTATCGAAGGAGGAATCGAAATCATTAGAAGAGGTAATGTTAGCATTCTTAGTTCGAGGTATTGTCTTGCAGAAAACATACACAGAAAAATAAACTAAGTGAATGAACAAAACTAATTAAAAATCACAACCTAAACAACTAAGTTCACTATGGCGAAAGTGCCCTAAACAATAACAAGAACGACGATGACAGTGAAACAGAAATCGGATGAAGAAGAGGAAGAGAAATACTTACAAAGAGGGAGGAAAGCTGCGCAGAGAAGGCTGGAAAGTGAGAGAGGGCTCCTAAAGAAGGGACAATGGCCGCGGTGACGTGGAATAGGAGAGATTTAGTGAAGAATGCTACGATGGTCGTGGCGAAGAAAGAGAAACAGAGAGGATGAAGGGGGGTCGGGGGTGTTTATATAGGGATTGAGGTGTGAAACGACAAAAAGGGGTTGAGGGAATATGAAAGGTTAAGAGAAAATAGGGGTAGAAGGG
>JANZLX010000212.1:486668-504276 GCA_025531955.1 Erythroxylum orinocense
TGGTTGTGGGTGTGAGTTCATGAAACAATGAATATCATCTATGGTGAAGTGGGCACTAGTTATTAATTAATGAAACATTACGACATGTTTTTGTGAAGAAAGAGATAGCTATGGTGAAGAGTTTCAGCTGGATTTTTTTTAGAAGATAAAAACAATAGGGAAGTCTTTCTTTATCTCAAATATATTGTTGTTCAGCTCTTAGTTGATTAAGTACTTAATTTATTTTTATTAATTATTGTTTGAGTGAAATTAGTTAGAAAAATCCTTTGACGAGGTTAACACGAGTCGGTCGTGTTATCGAGTGTAAAAATCTTTCAGGAGAAGTGAGGTTGAGAGATAGTTATAAGAATTGAGCGATGTTATTCTAGGTTGACCTTGTGTAAATTATTGTACTTTCTTAGAAGTATTAATCTAGGTGAGGGCCTCGTAGACATAGGCAGAGTGTGCCGAACTGCATTACCAAACTTTTGGTATTCTTATTATTTTGGTTTTGCTTGCTTTTATTTTGTTCGTGCCAAAGAAGTTTATAGAAAGTTTGCAAAATAATTAACACTTTCGATTTTTCAATTGGTATCAGAGTAAGGTCACTGATTCAGAACTTGGTAGCAAGTTGGTGCAAATCCTAGTTTCATGAACATCGTTAAAAGAGAGCGTGCATCAATCACTAGACCACCATTATTGGATGGATCTAACTATCCTATATGGAAATCACGAATGAAAGTCTTCATCCAAGCTCAGGGCACGAAAGCTTGGCATTCAGTAGTACATGATTGGACTCATCCGATGATCACTAATGATAAAGGAGAGGTAGTTTAAAAGATCCATCAGAATGGACAAAAGTCGAAGAAGAAAGTGCATCTAAAAATTCACAAGCAATGCATACGATATTCATGTTAATAAAGGATGCTTCTCAATGATTTCTTCCTATGAATCAACTAAAGAAGCATAGGATGCTTTGCAAACTATTTATGAAAGGTCAAAATCTATGATAGCGTCAAAGCTATAGATGTTAGTTATGCAGTTTGAAGAGCTGAAGATGGATGAGAATGAGACTATCAGAGATTTCCATGAAAAATTACGGGATATAGAGAACCAGGCACATCAACTAGGGAAGAAATACTCTAATGTGAAATTAGTCAAGAAAACGTTGAGATCACTACCTCCAAGATTTATTCCAAAAATTGCAGCAATAGAGGAGGCTCACGACATTGATAATCTATCATTGGAAAAAGTTATTGGAATCCTTATAAACTTCGAAATGAATCTTTTAAGAGGTAAGCAAGAAAGAAGCAAAGGATTGGCACTACAGGTGGAAACTAGAAAAAGTGTGAATGATGCAGAAGATGAATTAGATGAAAATGAAGACTTGGTACTACTCACACAAAATTTTGGTAAATGGATGAAAAGAATGAAGAACGACAAACTCGACTTTAGACAATATGGCAGAAGTTCATCGAGTAATAATTCAAGATAACAAGGCAAGACACAAAAGGGTGAACGGAAGGCAAGGAGAATCCAATGTCATGAATGTCAAAGTTTTGGACACATTCAAGCTGAATGCGCTAATACTTTGAAGATGAGAAAAGGAAAATCCTTCACAAGCACCTGGAGTGAAAATGATTTCGATATTGAATATGGCAACGAAGAAGAAATCACTAATGGTTTTGCGTTAGTTGCCCTATATAGCAAAAGTCCAGTTACTTGCTTAACAGTAATTGAGAAGGAAGTAAATAAAGTTGAAAAGGGAGAAAATTGGATAATTTCGAAAATAATCTAGCTTAAGATCCAATATCAGATTATGACAGCGACAGAAGTGTCCTAGATGATAAAAAAGGGAATATTTACGAGGATTATAAGGCTATGTATGAAAAATGGGTGAAAATGTGTAGAAAGACTGAAAGATTAAAGGAAGAGAATCTTTCCATAAAGAACACCATACAAGAGTTAGAAAGAAGCTGATATTGACGTCGGACGAGCTTGGTGAAGCTAGAATGAAATTGATAAGTACTGAAAAGGGATTGAGAATGTTAAATGAAGGCATAGAAAAACTACATAAGTTGATAGAAACTGGTAAGGTTAAAGGAAATTTCAAAGGCATAAGCTATAAAAGTGAGTGCTCAAAAGTGAATGAAGAAAAATTGACTTGTCCAGATCAGTCCAAAAGGTAGAAGCATCGAAACAGAATTGAAGAATTATACCCATATGTAATTTTTGTGGATTCATTAAGCATATAAGGCCAAGATGTTATCAGTTACTACAGATGCTATTTCAAAGAGAAAAAGGCTAAAAAAGTACACATTCTTCATAAAAATTTCAACATCAACTTTCAGTACCGAAATCTACTTAGGTAAAAAGAAGTGACTTGCAAGCTCTCATAGTTTGTAGATCAATAAAGGCAACTTTGCAACATGGTTGGTATTTTGATAATGGATGCTCACGCCATATGGCCGGGGAAATGACTTAACTGATTATCAGAATTGTATAGATGCTCATGTGACTTTAGGAGATGGAAAGAAAGCTTTCATGATCAATAGAGGGACAGTATGTGTGGATGGTTTGCCTCCTCTCAAGAATAAGCCCCATGTCGGTGGATTAAAAGCAAATTTGGTAACTATAAGCCAACTTTTTTATGATGGTTTGCTAGTTAAATTTACAAGTGACGAATGCAGGGTACTTTCCAAACAAGGAGGATGTATTGTGAGTGGCAAACAATCAGCCGACAATTGCTACATGTTACAAGTCATGACTATGTGTAAGTCAGCTACTCACGAGAAGGACATTGATTTATAGCATTAAAGGCTTGGGCACGTAAATTTTGATCACATCAGCAAATTGACAAAATTGGAGGTTGTGAAGGGTCTAGCCAAAATGAACAAAGAAGGAAAATCAACTTGCAATGCGTGTCAAATGGGAAAACAGCTAAGAGTGCCATATTAAAAAGTTAGACATATTACCTCATCTTACATTCTTGAATTAATTCACATAGATTTTGTTAGTCCAACACAATATAATAGCAATGGTGGAATGAGATATTTTCTAACTTGTGTTGATGATTAGTCGAGATATACTTGGGTATCATTTTTTAAAGAAAAATCATATGCTTTTAAGCTTTTAGAAGCCTATGTGTGCAGGTCATGAATATGAAAATTTTAACTATATTGAGAATTTGATTGGATCATGGAAGAGAATTTAAGAATACAAGATTTAATGACTTTTGTGATGAGTATGGCATCATACAAGAATTTTCAACATCCAAAACTCCACAACAAAATGGAGTTGCCGAAAGGAAAAATAGAACACTTTAGGAAATGGCCAGATCTATGTTAAATGGAAGTAAACTGTCTATTCAATTTTGGGTTGAAGCGGTTAACACAACATGTTACATATGTAACAGAGTGTATCTTCAAAGCTCTTTGACCAAGACATCCTATGAACTTTGGAAGGGAAAGAAACTAGGTGTAGGTTACTTTCATATTTTTGGAAGTAAGTGTTATACTCTTAGAGATTGGGAATAGCTTGGAAAATTCGAAAGCAAAAGTGATGAAGGAATTGTCATTAGCTACTCAACTCATAGTAAAGCTTACCAAGTGTATAATCAAAGAACCAAGAAAGTGCTAGAGTCCATAAATGTTGTGATAGATGATTTATCTTTGTTGAATGGTCAAGTGGCAGAAGCAAAACAACATAACTGACCGTCCAAACCAACTCAAACAAGCAACGAGCCAAGATTAAAGAATTGCCCAGATCTACAGTTAGTTGCTACTGAGGAAGTAACTGCACAAACTGAAGAACCTACAGTTACTTCAGATGATGACTCAACCAAAACAATGGAAGCAGAAAGTATTCGTTTAAATACTTAAAACTCGAGAGTAGCTAATTTGAATCGAGACTCTCCATCTCGAATCCGAAGAAATCATCTAGTAGAAAACGTCATTGGAGATGTTAGCAAAAGAAGAAGGACAAAAGAAAGAAAAAAGGTTGATTATCGAGAACTTGCATGCTACTTGTGTTACACATCTTCATTCGAGCCAATGAACATTAAAGAAGCACTACAAGATGAATTCTGAACAACAGCTATGCAAGATGAATTAATTCAATTTGCACGTAATGATATATGGGAATTAGTGCCGAGCCCATCGAATACGAATGTAATTGGAACAAAATGAGTGTTTCAGAATAAAACAGATGAATAAGGTAATGTTACTAGAAATAAAGCAAGGCTAGTAGCTCAGGGATACTCTCAGGTAGAAGGTATCAACTTCGACGAAATTTTTGCATCGGTGGTATGACTTGAATCTATTAGACTATTATTGGCAATGACGGAGCTACATGGCAGCCTATGGTGCACTGGGGCCCCCAACATTTAAAAAAATTAATTTTTTTTATTTATATATATATATATAAAGGATAGAGTTATTTGGAGTCTATTAGTGTATTGAACCCCCCAAAATTTAAAAAAATAAATATTTAGATCCTCTTATATTAAATTTTTGGTTCCGTCACTACATCTATTTATGTGAGTCCCACATAAATAGATAGCTGAGATAGGTTGACACTGGACCAGAGGATTTGTGGAGAGCCTTTGCAAGCCTTACCACGTAAGAAATCTTAACGTTTAACCCTTTTTTTAAATATGCCACGAGATGATTCTCACTTACTTCTCTATTTAAAAATCTTTAAAATAATAAGATAATTCTTGTCGAATAAAAGGCATGAATTTTCTTATAGTTTAATAAATTTCTTTAAATTATTGGGAAAAACTCTATACGTGTTTCAATTGTTTAAAAAAATCTCCTTTTTGTTAGACTTACATTGAAAAAAAATGACAAAAATTAAAGTGTCATACACAAATCATTCAAATATTATTGACATAATTCATAATCAATCAAATATTATTGACATAATTCAAATTTTAAATCTTCCTTAAATTAATTAAATTTGATTTAAACTAATAATTTTAGATAAATATGATAGATTATTATTTTAAATCGAATACGATTATTTCAAGAAGAGTTAATTTTTAGATTAATATTTAATTAGTCCATATGTTTATGATACATTTTTTAATGTTATTTTTTATAAGGAGAGCTTTTTTAATGTGAAATCATAAGATTATTTCAAAGATAAGATAATCAATATAGTTTAGCAACTTTTAATAATCGAGTTGGCTTAATTATATAAATCAACATTTCTTAATTATTATCATCATTATCATTAGTACATACTTGAAGTTTCGCAGAGATGAAAATAGTAAAAAACAAATATAATGCAGTTAAATATGTTCATTATATACACTCACAAATCAAGAATAGATATTACATTTTTTGAAATATATAAATTTGTGAAGTATATACATCTAACAAAAGATTTCCATTTCCTTATATAGGTTCACCTAACTAGTAAATATCTATTTTTCCCAAGAAAAAACAAAGCTACTAAATATTTATCTTATGTTACAACTTAAGTAACAAAAATCTACCAATTTTCAAATATAATTAGCTGTGACTAACAAACTAGGAAGTGGGGCCCATCGTAAGGACACGTGTCGCTAGCTGATTCAACGTCTTCCATTCTATTTTAAGCTCGTTCGTTCTCAAATTTCTCACACACACACACACGCGCGACGCGCACTGAGTAGCGAAGCAGAGCAGAGAGACCTTGTGAGAAAATGGACGCAGAGAATAGGGAAAAGAAGCCACTGACGATGAGAGATCTCTCAAACAGTGAAGACGAAGACGTTGAAGCAGTTATTAATGTGCAAAATGAATCTACTATGACCAGTAGAGGGGCTTACGTTGCAGTTTCTTATATGGCCAGTGCAGGTGATGATCACTTCTCTTATTCTACTGTGTATAGGTATGTAGATTCGTTCGTTTATCAGAATCCTTTTCCGTTTTTGATTACTGCTTTCTTTTGTTTTGTTCGGTTTTTTGTTTGTTTGTTTTCTTTTTATAGAAAGTTGGTGTCTATTTTTTGTACTTTATGATCGTGCCTTTTACGGAACCGATTTGTGGCGATCGTGTTTGGCTGACGAGAAAATATTGTGAAGATTTAATGCATGGGAAGGAAGGTTAGAAAGAAAGAAAATAGTTGAATATTCCGAATTTCTGCTTTTAAGCTATTAGGATTAGACTTGGCTTGTCGTTGCGCTTCTTCACAGTGTAGAGACTGACACTAGTACATGAAATGGTGGTATTGGAAGTTTTTCTGATTATAGTTGTAGGCGTAACGCTTATTGCTCTCTGTGTATGCGCGTCTGTTAGTGTCTGAGAGAGAGGGAGTCTAATAATTGTATTAAGGGTGTCATATTGGTTTCCAAATGATAATGTGGTGGGCCTGGGGAAATGGAGGAATATCTAGTATTATTGAAGTCACTAAGGGCACTAATAATGCGGTGGTAGGAAACTAGAGTACTGATTTTGGAAGAGCAGACTGAACTTGTGTGTAAAAGTACTATTGGGTGATTGGAGCTCTCCTTTTGTGTTGCTTATAACTTGTGAGACAATTCAAATGTGGTACATCGTTATGAATTGTTGGAGTAGGGGCCATAATAATATAAAACTCTGAGCTGACACGCGTGAATTGGAAAGAAGAGAGGGTAGTTTGGGGTTTTCTTCTGAGGGAGGCTGCTGCATGGAGCTAGTGGAGTATAGACTACAGAGCCGTGAGAGTGCCCGAGGGCAAGGTATTCAAACGAACGAAGGGACAAACAAGATGTGAACAATATTTAGACTCAAAGGAAGAGCAGGGCTGCTGGAATCACGTTTAACTTGCACAGTTTAAAAGAAGATTCCAGGATACGTTGGGTCATCGTTTCATCATCATGGGTTGAATTTGCCTGTTTAGTTTAGACACGTGGCCGTAATCTTGGTTCTCGGCTGTGCCTCATCTCCGGGTCCGGTCATTTCAGCAATTTACTTCACTGTCAACTGATTTGAATCTTTCATAGCCAACCCAGTTCCCTCTCTAGTATCATCTTTTGCTTCCATGTGCAGTTCTCCTGGTGATGTTTAACAAAGCAGCACTTTCTTCGTACGGTTTCCCATATGCAAATGTCATCACACTTTTTCAGGTACGTAACTTGTTACTTCGTTTATATTTACTTCACCTTGGATTTTTTCATTTATTGCAGCAAGTCTACCTCTGACTTTTCAAGGGCAGTCATGAAGTAAGCTTCTGAAGTTACTTGATTTCATTTTCTCACAGCAGAAGTCAGAAGATACACTGAGTGATAGTACATCGAACTACTATTTTCTATGGACATGCATCTGATACTAGTCTACCAAACCCGCATATCTTATGGACATGCACATCAATGTAACTTCAATTTCACATAAGGATTATACAACGATAGTTTCCCTCATACCAATACTCTTAAGTCTTAACCCAGAGGTCATTCTTGTTTATCAAACTTCCATTTTCAACTTTCTTTTAAGTTCGTGTTTCTTTGAGGTACTGAAGAAACACACTTCCATTAACTGTCCGGCGTTTATGATGCTTTCAAAAATTTCTGCCTAACCTAAAATACCAATTGAATAATGCATTGTTAAATTGATCACCTGATTAATTTTCTGTAACTATCTGATTTTATGTAAATTCTAGATGTTATGTTCCTGCACTTTTCTCTATGCAATGAAATTTGGGAATTTTATATCTTTTACAACTGCTGAACCAAAAAGCAAGTCTCCTAACCCTGCAAGGCTGGTGCCGTTTACGACAATGTGTCATACACTTCCTCTGGCGATCTCATATCTGCTTTACATGGTACGTACGTGATAGTATCCATCACGATTGTATCTGCGCGTACATCTTCAGCTCTAATTTGAATTTTTTGCGTTTTTATCCTGTCCGGTAAAGCTGGTCACAATGGAATCTGTGCGTGGCATAAATGTTCCCATGTACACTACAATACGGCGAACTACTGTAGCTTTCACGATGGTTGTTGAGCATATGTTAACCGGCAAGAAATACTCCAAACATGTTATCTTCAGGTATATGTGCAATTATTTTATGTTGCTGTATGCCATTGATCTTCTACGAGCAAGTCAAGTTTTATCTGTCGAAAGATTCATCCGTGTCCGTGTACAGTTATATACGATCTATTGGAACTGCTAATTGCTTTAACCATTCTAGGAATTATTGTTTAATCAAAAGATCACTGTTCTTTAATCAATAAAAAAAACTTCTCTCTGATGTAACTCTTCGCATTCTAAATTCGGTGACTTTCCATTTCAATATTATATAACATTATGCATAAATATTCCTGTTAATAATACCACCTTTAACATAAAGAAAAATCTGATGATTTCATCAGTGTAGGGATCATCATAGCTGGTGCCTTCATTGCTGGAGCTCGCGACTTGTCATTTGATGCTTATAGTTATGGTGTTGTATTTATAGCAAACATCTGTACAGCCGTCTATCTTGCTTCTATTGTTCGGATTGGTAATATTGCATTCCATTTACTTGGCATATTTGATCTGTTGTGTAAGGTTTGAAAGTACGCTGTACTTACATATTCTCGATATTTTCAGGTAGATTTACTGGCCTTAATAGCTTTGGACTTATGTGGTGCAATGGTGAGATAAGGGAGACAAAAACTCTATCTGTTGATTCAATTATGGTTACTTAAGATCAACCTATTCATATATCTATTAATTTGCAAATTCTTGTGTGGTGTTTGTAGGTATAATATGTGGACCAATCTTGCTTTTTTGGACATTTGTAAGGGGGGACCTGAAAGCAATGATGAACTTTCCCTACCTACTACTCCCAGGGTTTCAGGTTATTTCCTTTTGACCATATCTTTAAGCTTCTAAAGAGCACCTTTTTCTGCAATTGTAAGTTGTCTGATTTAGATTTGAACTTTAGATGCTGAAAGCAGGTACTTCTTCATCTTTAGATAATCAATGAGTGTTTGTTAACTTCTAATGCTTGTCCAGAGAAAATGTGCAGGATCCTTCACCCTTACGGACCTGCACTTTCAAAATATATATATATATATGCATCTACTTGAACTCTGTACAATATCTTTTATAAGCTGTCAGAAAAATGTCGTAGTTTATCAAGCTTCTATTCGATTTACATCATGACCTCAATGCTAGGCCTTTAGAACCCAGGGAAAAATTTATGAGGCTAATCTTCAACTTTGCTTCATCTAGATCTTGTGCACATAATCAGCGTCGCATATTGATATCCACCTAGTACATAGCATTTTACAAGAAGATAATGCTAAACAGCAATAAAGGCAACAGCTAATCTGATATATCTGTTTTGGAATGTTTTGCAGGTTGTGATGCTCGTGTCTTGCATCATGGCTTTCCTGATAAACTACTTTATATTCTTGAATACATCTCTGAATTCAGCTGTTACGCAGACAATCTGTGGTAATTTGAAGGTGAGTAGTTCTTTGTTTTTATTTTTCGACCGGCTAGACTTCAAACATGGACCCTACGAAGTAGAGGCATCATGTGACGTCGTATTTGGCTAGGCAGGAGTTTACTGTCATAAATATATGGTTAATGCTCCCAGCTGTGTGCTCTTTCTAGCGAAGTTGCTAATATTGTCTTTTATTTGCGCAGAATAGTGATGAACCTCATATTAGTCATCCCATGTTACTGACACACAATAATATAGATAAGGCGCAGACTATGGGGAACAAGATTTTCAGATCCCATTGATCTTTTCGATATTAAAACCATCATAGGAGAGACTATTAGATTATCAGATTAATACGCTATTGTGATAAACATACTTTGACAGTTAGGAAGTGCTAGAATCTTTGTCCATTCTATTGTCTTGGAATGGACTGTAGAAAAGCTAGTTAGTTTTGATTAAAGTGGTTGTGGCAACAATTTAAGACCATGCTTGGCTATAGCTCTCATTTGCAGATCATTTTTTAAACATTATACTGCATCGTGTAGGACGTTTTGACTATTACACTTGGCTGGGTACTGTTTGGAGGGCTTCCCTTTGATCTGGTAAGCTTTTGATATTAAGTTCTGCGTGCCATTTACTGGTTCAACTCAATCAACAGCTATTCTTGTCTTCACCACTGTCCTTTTTCTTCAGTTGAATGTTGCTGGTCAGTCTCTTGGTTTCTTGGGATCCTGTTTGTACGCTTACTACAAGCTACGTGGGAGATGAACGCCATAGTTCCAAGACGCCAGTCACCTGGAGGTAAATATCTGATTAGGGTAATATTCTCTAGAAAATTTTGGCCCAACTCTTGTGCTCAAGGTTTCATGTACGCAAGCAATAATAACAGGCAGGTTGCTGATCGAGTGTAAAGAAACAAGAAGCGTTTTTGGGCCCTTCAAATGACATTGACACAGGAAGTTGGTGGACTGAAGTGAAGCTATAACTATTTCCTTCTTTTGCTTTCCAATGTAGTGAAAATCGTAAACTTCTCTACAGAGTCCACAACTTGCACAGTGCTTTATAGCTTATGATGTTCTACTCAGGACTGTATTCCTGCTTGATATCAAGAAGCGGTATATCTGACAACTGTTTGATAGCTTCCCACCATAATAATTATGGAGATATCTTCTAGCTTTCTCCAAAAAGGACCCTTCATTTCCTTCCTTTCAAACAGAGACACCATTTTCTTGTGATCCAAATGGGTGGGTCTTTACGACTTTCGGATAGATTGCAACAAGCACTGACAGAGATATGAGACATTTTGATTGTGTCTCAGAAACTTTAATCATAGTAGTGTTAATAACAGAGTTTTAGTCTTGCAGGCTTGAGCTTCTGAAGTGGATATTTTCAGGTAATGCTCATGTCTCCTTCAAAAACAAGAAAAGAAAAAAAAAAGGAGGGTTCTGCGAATGAGACCCACATTCACTTATGGCTCAGTCTTTTGAAAAGCTAAATAGTAAATACTTCTTATTCTCTGACTTTTTTTCCAAGAAAATGTTTTGGGAGATTCTAGGAGACTAAATTGCCTGCATGGATGGACATAAATGTCTCATACGCGGAGCATGGTAACGTGTGTGAAAGAGAGAGACTTACAGCATCTTGAGTTCGTAGAGAGGGAGGTGTGTTTCTTGTCTCCACAAGCTGACAATTGAAATTGGCCAAGTTGCTATGCATGATTGAAACATACCCACCATCTACTTCTCAAAAGTTATAGTTTACATTCTTGCACTTTCTTGATCCGCATTTCATGCCTCTACACAAAATGCAACCATTGATGTAGGAAAAAAACTTCTTCAACTTAGATTTCATATGGTCTATAAAAATGTAAGAAAAATGGGAACTTATATTCGCTAAGTCTATATAACTAACTTAGATTAATGTCAAGGTCGAAAAGGAAGGAAATCTCCTTTAATCAATAGTTAGAAACTGTTATTCTGACCATATTATTCACATTTTGCCTTGCAACTACACACATTCATTACATTCATCAAAAAGCTGGGAAAAGAAAGGTCTTCACTTCAACCTTATACACGCTTGTCTTCCTCTTTATATGCTCAAACATCATTTTCATCACACGTACATTAAATCTCCTGTCGGGTTAAGCAAAACAATCAAACACTTGTAAAAGTTAATGTCATCTTCCTCTTTTGTCCTCAAAATTAATTTCAGGTTAAACTTAAAGTTCCATTTTTTAAAATCTCAAGTCACAACCCCACGGTCATTGTAATAGTGGTAGAGTACTAGTCTAAGAAAATGGAAAGATAATGAGAAAAAAAAAAAAGGCGATACCAAGGCCTAGGGTGTGGTGAGCAAAGAAGGGTGTGACTGTTAGAATTGTGGGAATGGTTTTGAGGCGTGGGGAATCTGTTTTGGGTAGTGGCACGCGAACTTATCGCCCAAAATCATGAGTATGTGAGAGACAGAAACAAAGAGATGAGGCTTTAAACACCCTTTTATTCTTTTACACTTCCCAAAATCTTCAACGAAGAAGAAAGTCCGAGTCTTTCCTCTTTTAAAATCAAAGCAATTTTAAAGAGAAATAAGCAAAATCAAGACGTGTGTCCCCTAGTTCAGGCCCAAGGCAGTGCTGCTTTATCGCCGGTGTCTCCGCTTTGTGACGTTGGATTAATCTCTTCTTTGTTTTCTTTTTCTTTTCTTTTTTTTTTCTTTTTGCCTATTGGCTTCATGCGTTGTTTTGTATGTACGTGCGTGTGTGCGTGTGTGTGTTTGTTGAAAGAAAGGTGAATCATATTTAGTACGTACCCTTCTATTCTAATGAACCGAACCTTCTTTCAAGACAATCCTTCGCTGACATTCTGCACTCATGTTCCCAAGACTTCATCTTTCTCTGTTTACACTCTCCATATATGACCTTTGGCTTTTGACCACCTTTGGACGTATAGCTACCTAATCTGTACACTACCAAGTACCAAGTGGCTACTATAAATGCCTTGTTATATATCTTGAATCTTTTCGCCACATATTTGTAGAAAAGTAAATGTCATCTTTAGTACCATACAAATGTCACAGGATAAAGAATCATCCTTTAGTTTCCTGCTTGATAAGAAATACAAAGGAGTGTGTTTAAATCAGCTAAGTATGTGCATTCTATAGTTAAATATACATGTGGATTGAGGTAAGACAGTTCAATGAGTACAGAAGCTACTTGTTAAAAGTACTGTATATATGGGGAACATATAAGCCAATTACCTTATTCTCTTTTACGCATAACCACGTTTAATAAAATGCAAGCATGATTTAGAAAGGTGGGTGTTAAAATAATTGCAGAGAGGTACAAAGAAAAAGGGAGTTGTTTTTGAAGGTGCTCATGTTATTTGGTGGAAAGGAATATTTTTGAGGGGGCATGCGTTTTGATTTTATTGAGTACAAACTAAGCATGGCAAACCCTAAAAAGTAAGTTGCTCCCCTTGACATCATTCCACTCACCTTCTTCACCTTCCCATCCCGAGGCAGAAAACTTACCACTATTTATATTCTCTGCCTCTCCGTCTCTTTGCCTCATCACTCACTCTTTCACAGTACTAAACCAATCCCACACCATTTGTCTCTCTCTCCCTAGACAGGTCTTAAATTGCTTATATGTATTCTTGGTCCAGCTTCTCTCTTTTGTATGGATTTGTACGTGTTTACTAGCTCTATCATCTTTTATCATTTGTCTGTTATGGAGGGTGATAGTGTTTCTTCATATCATCTTCGTAGTCTGTCTACCTTGAATCAAGTCTATTTTGATTTTGTTGATTCTCATGTCCTGATCGTATAGTAGCATATCAACTATACCATTCTTCAATGGTAAAGCTTTAAGCTTTAATTTTCAGATGTATATGCCAATGTTGCACAGTACCATTTCTGGTTAGGAGATAGGTAGAACCGAATATTAGAGGGTAATGTATAATTTGATTTGTTTTGTTCTGGTTTATTTTTTCGCTGCTTCTTTTGATGGATAGATATATAAACATTTATATTTATGTGTGGTGTTTGAGATCCCAATGAAAGAATTGAATCATAGTTTTGTATTTGATGTTTATTTATTCTTCTTCTTTAGTATTATGGGACCTCTAAATGCAGCATTAGTATAGAAGTGATTGATATTATCGACTCAGTTCGTGAACTATAATAATCATCATTCAAACTTCAAAGGTCTCACTTCGCTGTAATCACCAACAAGACCACCACCTCCACTTCTTACTCCACCAAGCTACCATTCTTTTTCCCTACCAAGAAATAGCCCCTTCAATGCAACATATGGGGCCATAGCCAACTAGACTTAACACTGTTCTTTATCTGAACTTTTGAATCCCCCTTTTTTTGGCTGCTAAGTAGTATCAAGTCCTTGCAAGTCCAAAAGCTACAAAGCGTCTTTCCTAAAATCGTAATCAAATGAGGTTCATGAACATCCTTGCACGGTACGTCTCTGATTTCTCATTGACAGTAACCTTTTTTGCTTTCTGCAGAAGTTAATACGGTGGTCGCTGGAACAAAGAACCAAAAGTCAAAGCGATATTGGTGAGGTTCAATCCGAAGACGGATTTACAGATATAGTGTAAAATACGATCTCAGATTGAGCCGCGCCAATATCACTTGTATATCTTCCAGTTGGTTTCACTTCCAAAACCACATCATCAGTACTGCTTCAGGTTCTTTTCTTTAATTGTATGCCTCCTATGTAAATGTCAAGTACTGTTTAGCTAGGTAAAAGCAATAAATCAATAACACATATGTCTTACTTTATATTCAATGTACGTCTCGTACCAATATACATGTTACCTGATACTGAATCAGGACCACTATTCTTCTATATTCCCTTCACGGTCTGCTGCATAAGTTGTGACTGTTTGATGTTCCCTGGTTTCCGGGCATTTCTTTCAGGGGAGACAGGTATGCTCTTGCCGTGTGTCTCTCTCCCATTGCAGTTTCTTTTTTCTCGTTTGGGGGGTAAAACCCATCGCAGTTTCGTTACTGCAATTTGTTGTTAAACACTGAACTAGATTCTCCCTGTCTAACTAATATCATACAATTTTTGCTAAGTGCACAATGTTACAACTCGTAACATCTAGTGACTGGATGAGGAGTGTTTTAATGGAAACTCAAGAAAGTTATATCCTTTTAAAATGTATTACTTGTTAGGAATGCATATATAAGTGTCTTCTTATGCTAATTGCTATCCTCAAATACTTATAAATTTTAAATTTTCAAATTATTGATTGTTTCATATGAAATTTTCAATTCCATAACAAGTATTGCAATCTTCACATTAAAGAAAATTTCTGTCTTTGAAATACATGTCCATGATCATTTCACAGTTATATGTTCTAAGTAATGCTACATTATTCGCTGATTCCTCGGGATGAGGTATGCATAGATGAATGCTACAAGTCTATGGTGTTGATAGATTTTTTTATTGAGTTTGATATTAAAAAAAAGCATGAAATAATCAATTTTGCAAGAAGGAAAGTGCAACGAAAGCAATTATGCAATTTCTTGAATTTGTGTATGCAAAAATCAGATTAATATCTTAATTAAATAACGTGATTTCTTATTATCTACATTATATAATCATTTTCTTGAGATATGTATTAGATATAATTAACTATATGATCATTATTTAGTGATTAATATTGTTAAATAAAAAATATTTTATTAAAATAATATCTCTTATTAGTAATGATAGCCATGACTTCAATTTTCTGATTTATTTTTATGTACTCAAATTGATTATTTTGTTTTTATAAAATATTTTACTTGTATATTAACAATCGTTTTTAAAACTAGACAAAAAAAACCACAGAACCACCTTAATATAGGAAAAACGTTAGTGTCTTCTTCGCTAACCCTACTGTTTTATTACACAACACAGCTTCACGTGTTAACATTCTACGTATCGACCACTTCTGTACATCACGAGGTATAAACAGGACGGAGACTGAACTATTCTGTATACGTATAAAAATACGAACATACTTGTGTGTATATCTTATAACGACCTGAAAGATATCGAGCCAGGTTTGAGAAGGAAAAGTAATTGCTCTGTCTGTACTCTCACCTCCATCTTTTAAATACAAAGAAGACTTCGCCAACACTTCCAGGTTTTGTGTTCTTAGATTGAATTGGTCTGCCTTTGGTAATGAGCATGTTACCTTAAAATGATTATCATTCTCTTGTTAAGTGTCAAAAGCTAAGTGGGCACAAAAACTAGTGAATGCCCCCTTAGCTTTATGATCTTATTATTATTATTTAATAGGATAGTGGTGTTGAAATTATCAAAACTCGACAAAAAATACGATTTATAAAATATATAATACAAATATAAAATATTTCATTAACTATAAATACAAATATTGGATCCTTCTCAAATGTGTATGAATCCGTTTCTTGACATATATGAATCAAAAAAGAAGAATAGTTATAATGAAATATTTAAATTTGTTCTAATTAAAATGTAGTTATTATACATAATTGTTAAAAAAGTATATTATTAATAAAATATCTAGATAAAAATAAATAATATTTAATGTAAAGGTAAATATTATAATATGTGATAATTAAATTAAATTAAAATATATGACTATAATTAGTTTAGTTTACTTATAAATAGTTTTTCATATATAAAAAACAAAGTCAAATATTTAAGTGTAAAACTTGCAAGAATTTCATTCGTATAAAATGTGGCACAGGCTCGAATATTGAATGATTGAATTTTATTCTTGATATATGCAGTAATATAATGATTATTATTTATAAATGAAACATACTAATTATAATTATATATTTTAATTTAATATTTACTTTTATATTGTATATATTATTTATCTTCATCTAAATATATTATAACATATTCAAATTCTTTTAATATTCATGAATAATATTTAGATATTTTCTAAAGATATATGCTATAATATATTTATGAATATATTATAACATATTTAAATTTATCTCGAGCACTATGCCTACGTGAATAGAGTGTGAACGACTGTATTAAAAAAATCATACCAGGTAAATTATTAGGAAAGACTAGAGGGGTCACAAATGAACTTACTTAAAACTCAACCTTCTATATAGAATTTTCCTAAATATATAATTTAATAACACAATAATTCACTACAACTATACCCAATGATAGACAAACAAAGAACATCATAATTTAAAGAGATTCAGTCAATTATACCTATGACACTACTAAATTAATATTTTATTATTTTCAGAAAATAATACAAATAAATACTACAAAAAGAGAAAAGAAATTTTTATCTTATAAAAGACAATTTTAGAATGTTAGATAAAGATGAAAAGTCCTTTTATAATTTAAGGAGACTTTTTCATCTTCGCAATTTTTCAATATGAGATATCAAAATATGTCATAAGTTAACACACACACACATATATATATATATATATATGTTGGTCGCATGAACGAGTCATTTTTTCTTGTGCTACGAAGATCAAAAGCTAGTTGTTGACAAAATTTATATCCAATCTTGGGGATCAAAGATGGCAATGGGGTGCTCATTTATATGTATATACAGGAAGCATGTCATCAATGTAGTGGGATGGTCAGACTGCCCCTTATGAAGAGGCTCATAAGAATTGTGAAAAGGTTCGAGTTTCACTCTATATTATAATTAGATCGATTTCTGAATTTATGTTTTGAATACGAATTCAAATTTTGAGTTGATTTTAGATATTACTTAATTTAAAATTTTACTCAAATTTTATTTTTTAATTAAATTATGAACTTAACATAAAATTAGATTAAATTTAACTTAATTTTAGAATTTTGAATTAAGTCATACTCTTAGATGTTATAAAAAATGCAAAAGCCCCCATTGGATGTGGGATGACTTGACTTTTTAGAATGGTCAATTAGGGATGGCAATTGTACCAGAACCCGATTGGTACTCGATAAAATTATCCAATATGAAGGGTATATAAAAATGCCCGTTGGGTAATGGTGCGGGTATAGGGGGTATATGAAAATACCCGTCGGATAACGGGGCGGGTATGGGGATACCACCCCCATACCCGTTTACCCGTTTATCCGTATAATAATTATTATTATATAATTATATAATATATAATATTATTATATAATATAATATAAACGGGTAAACGGGTACCCGATGGGGGTCAAACCCCCAACAGGTACGGGTATGGGGGTGGGAGCAGAATACCC
>JANZLX010000212.1:506234-522095 GCA_025531955.1 Erythroxylum orinocense
ATGTTATGTGCAGAATAAGCTAAAAAAGCTTACAACAGATTCTGGTTTGAATGTGATAACTTTGCAACCAATTTTAAAGAATCGAACCAATTTGATCTATTTAATAGTAAAAATTTTGTACCAACTAATTTTTCAGTTCGATTTAGTTTAAAACTGATCACTTTATTAATTACTCGATTCGTTTTTATAAATTAAACAACTTTTATAAACTAAAATAAATCGATAAATTTTATTTAACAATCTTCTTTTTTATTAAATTTTTAATTTTTCAACAGATAAAAATAATCTTCTTCAATTATTTTCAAATTTTTTAATTTTATTTAATATAACTCATTTTATGATAATTTAATATCAATTCATATGTTTAAAAGGTTAGTTGATATGGAAAGAAATGAATGGATAAAGAATAAAAAAAAGATAGTTGGTAATATATTATGATTGGATGAATAGTATTTTTATATCCCCTTTTGAGTTATACTCCATATCTTAATATGGTGAGGAATCGAAGTCTTATCTATTTCTATTCCTCACTATATTCATTATAATCCTTATTACTATTTCTGTCAGTGAACCAAGCACACCCTAATATTAAGTTGAACAAAAGAAAAATGAAAATCAAGAAAGCAAATTTTCAGTAACTCAAAGCAATTGACATTAAATACCAATAAAAAATGGAAGATATATATATATAATTACAAGACATAATTGAATTACAACACAAGCAAATCGAAAGGAAGGTACACCATCAGTTGTTAGCTCTCTCTAATGTAAGGTTTTTGTAAGATTCACTGTTTCTCCAACAATCTTGGAACACCCAAAAGAGTTAACCACAAAACCTGAACTGTTCTCTCCATGGTTAACCAACAACACACAATGATGCGGACTAGCAAGAACCAACCTTTGTTATCTTTTTTGATAGTTGGACTAATCAAAGGAGAGTGAATTTGATCATACACATTACCTGCATCTCTGCTTGCCAGTACTATTCAAGGGAGAGTCTTTGATGCTTTTGGATGAAGCATTTGTGTGAAGCTGAGCTGCCCCTTCGGATTTCTTCTTCCGCCTTCCTTGTTGCGACAACCGTGAGTGATACGATGAGACAGCAAGGTCGTTAAGGTCCTGCAATGGAGTCAGGACCTTCACAACTTCATCCATTGTGGGGCGAGACTTGGAGTCCCTACTGAGGCAGCTGTAGGCTAACTGAGAAACCTTCTGCACACCTTTGAGCGAGTAATTCAGCTCTAGCCTTGGATCAACCAGCTGATACAGTCTTCTTTTGTCAGCTAAATACGGTCGTGCCCACGAAACTAGATTTTGTTCGCCGCTCGGACGCTTCTTGTCCATTGATCTTCTACCTGTTAGAATCTCCAGTAGCACAACTCCAAAGCTATAAACATCACTCTTAGATGTCAAATGCCCTGAGAAACAGAAAGAGTCTTTAAGCAAATGTCACAATGAACTTGAACCATAAGTAAGGAACGAAAGCATAGGATTGTTGTTACCTGTCATTACATATTCAGGAGCAGCATACCCATAAGTTCCAACTACTCTCGTGGAAACATGAGTTTTGTCCCCCTGAGGACCAGCTTTTGCTAAACCAAAGTCTGAAAGCTTAGCATTGTATTCCTGCAAAAAAATTCTTGGAAAGTTAAGGTTTCAGTCAGAAAAAAAATTTATACCCCAAGCATTGTCTAGCATCAATCACAGCATACCGAATCGAGTAAAATGTTGGAAGTCTTAAAATCTCTATAAATTACAGGTTCCGGACCACCATGTAGAAATGCCAATCCTTTTGCAGCTCCAAGTGCAATCTTAATTCTGTTAGGCCATGGAAGAGGTATTGTTCCTGCAAAAAGTCATCATTTCATCAGCATAACATAGAAGGATCCAACACGAAAACGTTGCTGATTATTACGAGATTGTCTTTGCTTCTATTGATTTGGAACATCACGAAGATTAGTATGTAAGAGGTAATGTTCAATGGTAAAAACCAAGCAAATCATTCTGTTTCTCACATTTTAATTTCCCCAGTATTTAGCTTCTGAAAACGCTTTCTGGGAAACTCTTGCAAAGATTGTGCTCACATGATAATTTGCAGAAATTGTTTCTCTTAGCTAGTGAAAGTAAACTAACTGTAATCTTAGGAGGAATGGGGAAGTATATAAGAAAAACTGCAATTGAAACTCACTTCTAAAAAGATGGTTTTCTAGACTTCCTCGTGTCATGAACTCATAAACAAGCAGACGCTGATCATCTTCAATGCAGTAACCAATAAGCTTAACAAGATTAGGATGATGTAGTTGTCCAAGAAAATGAACTTCGGCCTGCAATGTAGGTGAAATTCGTGCAATGTTAAAAAGTCCCATTGCTCAAAATCTGACATAATAACATCCTTTTCATCGATCTACTAACCAAGAAAAAAGCAGATATTATCTACTAACCACCCATTCCCTATGGCCTTGAAGACCATCTGGCTTCAAACTCTTCACAGCAACTGTGATTCCTGATCCAGGTTTTGCTGGGGCCGTGCCATTCTCCTCTATCCAACCTTTGAACACATATCCAAATCCACCCTCTCCAAGAATGCTATCAGGTCTGAAATTCCCAGTTGCTGATTTCAGTTCTTGAAAGGTGAACTGAAGCAAAGGGCATGGAGGTTTGCTAACTGTTGGTGGAGGATTAGGATTATCTGAGGACAGCTCCGCCTCATTGGGACATAAATCTCGATTGCTGGCATTCAGGTAGCGAGTTTCAGTCGCTGCAAAAGGAGAATGACACAAATTTAAACAAAGTTGGGACCTTTATTGTCATCGATGGTTGGCTTTGGCTCTGTTACTAACACAGAAGTTCAGATTAAGTTGGGCACAAAAAGTGACACAGAAACTCGAACTTTCAATTGATTTCTGCAAATTGGGAAAAAAGATGATGCATTTCTGCTACCTATAAAAAGAAGCTAAATTTTTGCAGGAAAGTGTGAAGATTCATGATTTTGAGATCTATTATGTAACTATATACTTGAGCTTGACTAAAATTTCATATATCAGAAAAGGACTGCAGAACTTGTCTGAAGCTGGAGTCTATTAAGCTTAAAAACTATACACTTGAGCTTGACTAAAATTTCATATATCAGAAAAGGACTGCAGAACTTCTCTGAAGCTGGAGTCTGTTAAGCTTAAAATAGAAAGCTGAATCAGGAAAAAACTTCCACGAACGGATTCAATCAGGTGGGGCAGAGTGGACAAATAGACGGAGAAAAACAGAGAACATAAGAGGATGTACGAGAAATAGAGTAAGACCCATTTGAAGATATGCTTTGAAAAGTGTATAGAAAACAAGAAATGAAGAGGTACAGAGTACAAATTGGAACCATTAATACCTGCATCATAAACGAGACTAGTACGAGGGATAGTGTTAGGAGAATCTCTGGAGGCAGAGGACTTGCAGGCACCTCTAACTCCTCGTCTAAGAAGAGCCCAGCAACCACACTTTTTCTCCATAAAGATCTTATCTTTGGATTCTTTCTCTATACATCTATCATGGGTTCTCAATATAATTGCATGAGATGTGATAGAGAGGTGAGCAGAGATTGGTCATGGTTATGAGTGAATAGAGAAGACATGGGTGACAGGAAAAACAGAGAGGGAACAATGAGTGGGAAGAGAAAAGAGTATGTGATAATATAACCCCTGTTTGTGCTTGTGCTTGTGCTTGTTATTGTTGCTGTTGCTGGGGTTAGAGATTACAGGCATCATCATCACCATCATCACAGAGTGTACAAAAAGAACTTTTGTTCCACCACCTTTTGTGTGGGGATAGCAAATGGATCCCTCTCTCATTCCCACTGTTTCACGTCACAGAATTTACTAAGTTCACTGTTTTCAAAAGAATCAACTAATAACAGCAACTTAAGAAAATCCATTAAACGTATCTTCAAAATTAGTATCCCCATTTTCTAACACAAGAAAGAACTTGGAGTCTTCAAAGCTTTTGAGTTTTGAGAGAAACCTCTCATAGTGTAGAGAAAAGTGGACATCACTCTTTACTCTAACATTGCTAAGATGGTGTCCATTGTACCCAGTAGCGAAGCTACTGCTTGGTGAGGGTGGGCTCAAAAAAATTTTTTATTAAAAAAGAATAGAAGATATGTAAATGACTATTGTGGATTGGATACATTGCCCCCCTGAATTGGATACATTGTCCTCCCTGAAATGAATTCCTGACTTCGCCACTGATTATACCTAATATTACTAAAATAGGATTCATTGCACTACAAAATTAGTAATAAAAATAACAATAATAACTTATTCAAACATAATGTGAAATGATATGGCAAAAATTACATTTTAAACTAGTATTGTATTAAAAATCTATTTTTAAAATTACATTAATACCTAGTAGGTCCAAATTGCTTAATTATAATATAATATAAGGTAAATTTATGAGTCATATATTAAACACTACTAAAAAGTCAATTTAATTAAAATTTAGGGTGCTATCAATATTATTTTAAAAATATTTAGACATAATATGAGTAACTTAGATTTATTTTAAAAAAAGTTACGCAACAATTTGTACTTTTTACTCATTTTTTAACTTACAATGATTAGATATATGGTTCTACACTAGAAAAACTCCAACTTGTTTGTATGCTCTTGGTATGTTCTTTGGAAGTATCCTTTTCTTGTTTTGTTATCGAGGATGGGACATTTTGCTTCATTAGTAACACTAGTGGGTGAGTGAGTGATAATAAACATAACATAAACAAAATAAAAGAGTGGTCCCATTTATTTTTTATATTATAACTAAAAAATCTTGAAAAATACTCTAGACATAAAGGATTACTCAAAATGTGTCAATTGTGCAAGCATTAGAAGCGAGAGTATACATTAAGCTCCATGATATAGGCAATGAAGGGGTTCATGCAACTTTTTCTTTTCTATTTTCTTAGTTTCAAATTATTTAAAAAATACATAGAAAGTAAAGAAAACAACAATTGTGAACTCTATTCCATGACCCTAAAATAGAGGAAAGAGCAATGTCAATCTTGAGAACTAAGGTTGCACTTTGAATCTAAAAAGAAAATATTAAAAAATTGGTGGGGTGTGCCAAATTAAAAGAGAAAATGAGATTTAGTTTCAAGATTACCTAAATTGTCACCTTTAATTTTAATTTCTCTAATTATGATTATGTGAAGAAATCGACTAATTAAATGAGTGAATTTTAAGGTAAATTGTTTTCATAATTACATATAAAATACATTCAAAGTTTTGTAGGATCACAAGGACACTACATAATAAAGGATTATTATATTTCTTATCATATTATTCACAATCAAATGAATGTGCATAGTGCTTTAGCATTCAAACATAAAGTTATTTTTTAATCTATGCGAGAGGGTTTGTGATAGTTTAGCATCTTAACCTTATGCAAGGTTTCCTTTATGAAATATAAATAAAAAATTATAAAAAACAAGTAATTACAAGTTAGATCTACACACACACATATGTATATATAAGAGATCTCATAATTTTGTATTATTATTCTAGTCAAAGTTAGTGGGTAGAGTTGGTCAAAGAGCATATTTGAGTGCAATCCCATCACACACACACACCCACTCAAACACTTCCTCTATTTCTAGGCATTGCAATGAATAATAGATAAATACATTAAGAATAAGAAATGGGGACTCAACATGGCTTGTGATAGGTGGGTTTCTCATAAGAAAAAATGGGCATTTAAAAAAAACGGAAAGAAGATGCTTTGGTGAGAAGTCATTTCATCAACAACCCATTAAAGGAAAATTGGGTATTGCAAGTGTTATATATGCCTTTGGATGAAGAAAAAGGGAACACAAGATCCCATTCTCTTTTTCCTCCTATTGCATTGTGGTTGCACCTTCACAAGTTCCTTCCTTGTTGGAAAAGAAGAGATACCCATGCCCCCACTAATCTTTGATAGGCCCACATCAAACACACATAATACACAACAAGCACATATATTGAGAAATAGAGAGAAAGATAAGAATTTTGAAGCATTGGCTTGTGTAGCCCACTCTAAGTCAAAGGTCATCATAATCATATGGACAAATAATATACTTATGGTAGTGTTGTTTACAATTCTTAAAGGTTCGTTAATTTGTTAAATAATATTTTTAAAAATATAAATTATTATACTTAAGAATTGATTTAATATAAATTTCAAGGACATTAAGAAAAAAGGATGGAGAATCATTTAAAATGAAGAAGATAGACTTTCATATGGCCTATATTTGCTTAATGGGCATGTCTTTGTACATGGCCCAAAAGATTGGAACTTTCTTGCACTTGAAAACAAAAAAGAAAAAAGATTAAAACTTTCATAACCAAATAAATACTTTTTGTCATATAACATAAAACTTATATTCATTTGGCAAAACCCATTTTATTATATAGTTTACCAATAACTTCCAAAGTTCAGTATTTGCAACTTTCGGCGGACATGTTTTGTAGTTACTTATTATGAGTTTGAATGGAGATTATGTCCACTCAATTCTATATATCCATGTGCATCCAACTTTCTTGGCTTATGGCTTTTGCAAAGTCTATATATTAGTGTTTATTTATGGGTTTTTATAATTAAGAACATGTTACCAAAAAATATTGACGGCTATCAGGGAGTCAAACCTCAAAAAAAAGGCAAAATTTACAAAGACAGACGCAGCTGTGTCTTTAAATCACAAGACAACCCAATCAAATGTTGCCACGTATTGGGTAAAACTGTCCCCTCCCAGAAACTGTAGACAACATTTTTCCTTTTTCCTCGACAGCCAAACACGGATGAGGCTGCAGGAGAAGGAAAATTAGATAGAGAATAAATTGAAAAAGAAAAGGAAAAAGGAAACCCATTTGGGAAATTACCCGAGGTCGATAATTCCATCCTCAATTGAGGCAATCGATATAGGGAAAGTGAAAAAGGTTGAATCTTTGAAATTGGGTCGGGGGTTAATTTGGATCGGGGGGCTGCATGAATTGGGAAAGAGGATCGGCGGAGGAATTAGAGTAGAGAGGAGGTGGTGGAGGAGGGGGAAGAGAATATAGAGAGAAGAGAAGAGAGTGGATCAGAAACTATGTCTGCAATAGTGTGCGGGAAGAGATCTTTTTTCGAAGAACTGAATGTAACCACCCCTCCTAAGAGAATTCGCTGTTCATCTTCTTCTCCTGTTCGTTTCTCTCCTCCAAGGCCACAAGCTATTTCCTCCTCCAACACTCTCCAACGCCTTGTCGCTCTTTTCCCTGATATGGACAAGCAGGTTCGTATTTTTTAGTTTTATCATAGAGGGAATCCTTTTCCCTTTTCATTGTTACTGGGTTTTGTTAGCATAATCTTATTGTACGAGCAACCATGTAAGGTGCTCTATTTTCAGCAGATATGAGGGTTTTTTTTTAATCTAATGCGTTTCCTCCTAATCCTTTTCATGTTTCAAGGAATAACAAGATATGAAGATTTTAAATTTCACATACGGATGATTCCATGGCTCAGCCCCATTTAGTGAATATTTCTTCTTTGCATATTTGCCTATTGTGCCTCATGTAAACTGGGTTTTCACTTTGGAGGATTGTTTATGAAGACAGATTTTGACACTGAACAGTACACTTTTTTACCAGAAATTTTGTGATCTTAACAGTGTCTATTGGGGTGATAAACTGGTTGCTGACTCTTTTGTTATAGGTTCTTGAAAGAGCACTAGAAGAATGCGGTGATGATCTCGATTCGGCAATCAGGAGTTTGAATGACCTCCGATTGGGTTCTGCAGAAAAGAATTTCAGTCCCACGCCACTTAAATCTTATGTTCTCAGGGAGGATAATGCTACAGTGGAAGGTAGACATTATTTATGAGGAATACTTACCCATAAGTTTGAGTTTTTCATGTTTCTGCATGGATGCCTATTCCTTTGACCTTTCTGTGGATAACTTTAGGAAGAGGGCTTTTGAAACTTTAGTCCGCTGATAAACAGCCGAAGAGAAAGTGAATTCATCGATTTCTTTAGGCAGCTACAAGAAACTGCATCGTTGACTTTTGTTGTTTTAACTGTGTTAGTAATCTTCCAATTTTAGGATCTTCAGTATATACTAACAGTTGATAGGTTTTTGATACGCCCATTTGGCACAGTGGCTCATCTTTTTTGTCACATGCTATATTTGGACTTCCCTAAATTTCACGTTTCAACAGAACTTTTATTGAGTTGTTGTTATTGTTGTTGTTGTTGTTATATTTGGATGTGCAAGACAGTCTTCATTTTGTGCCCTTCTACTCAGATGAAGTTGGTGTTTTAATGACCATGATAGTGATATGTTCTAATCCCCGTAATTGGAGATAATGGTACCTTATAATTCTCATTGGCACATTTTTTGTTAGTTGGATGCGAATTACACAGGGGATATCAGCATTGTCTTATAATACACTGAACACATTCGTTTACAGGCACATCAACAACTAATGAAGAGCTCCCACCAATTGACAATTCATCAGCTCCAACAAACCTTCCAATGGATGGTCCTGAATGGGTGGAACTCTTTGTAAGGGAAATGATGTGTGCTTCCAACATGGATGATGCAAGAGCACGTGCTTCAAAAGCTCTGGAAGTCTTTGAGAAGTCCATTTGTGCACGTGCCGGAACAGAGGCAGCCAAAAACTTCCACCAGGTTTTAGTAACTGCTGTTCTTTCCATATTCCCTACTTTAGCCCTTTTTTCTTTTCCTCTTTCGTTTTTCAATTTTAATTTTGGTTTATTGGTGAGGAAGAGGGGACTGCAAAGAGACATTCAGGGCCTCTTAATTTTAAATTGTTATTGCGTCTCTCGGTCTATATTGCTACAGGAAAACGTGATGTTGAAGGAACAAGTACAAGCATTGATTCAGGAGAATACAATTCTCAAGCGAGCTGTAGCTGTTCAGCATGAGCGTCAGAAAGAGTATGAAAATAAGAATCAGGAGTTGCAGCATATGAAGCAATTGGTATCCCAGTACCAGGAGCAGTTGAGAACCTTGGAGGTTTGAGTTCACTAACTCCCAAACTTTTAACATAATTCAGCATCTTTTTTCAAGTTATATCTATTTCAATTTCATTTCCATTTTTTATCGTGGGAATATTTTAATCGATGCTACTCCCAGCCTTTCTCAACTCTGACAACCATTGTTTGACCTGATACTCCACCAGGTGAACAACTATGCATTGACAGTGCACTTGAAGCAGGCTCAGCAAAGTAATTCAATCCCCGGCCGCTTCCACCCCGATGTCTTTTAGTAAATCTTATAGGTTATTTGGAGGAACTTGTGCTAGTAAGTTGGAATCACAAAGCAATACAATTTTGTACACCCTCCTTTTGTGGAAGTCTAGGGTGTGGTTTGAGATCTGAGACAAATTTTAGTCTCTTTCAGATGCACTGACAGGGAGTTTTGTCTGAATTAAGTTGTGTTTCACTTTGACATTGTGATGCTTTATACGTGCAAATGGATAACCATTCATATACATTGGTTTGTATTATGTTAACTCTATATTTGATTCAGGAGCGGCGTACCAACCCCGTCGTTATCGATCTTATCGTTGCCAGTACTATCATTCATCCAATGAGCTCTTATTGGTGTTGATATACAGATTCAAACTTGCTGGTTCTTTTTTTTTTTTTGAAAATGGGTTTAATTATATAGATAAACCAGTATCACAGAGAGTGTCTAATAAAAAAACTGGCGGCCGATCCCAAATAGATTTATTGGGGTATTGAATAGCTGTTTTAGCTAACATGTGAGCTATTTTATTAACATGTCAAAGAATCTTAAGTAAAAGTAAAAGACTGAACTTCTGCAACTGTGACTTGGCACTTGGCCATGATAACTCTCAATTCATTGATGCCTATGTTGGAGATATGGAACCATTGTACTAGTTGAAGGCGATCGATCTATCACCACCTGTTATTCCTATTTCCAGTCATTTTTAGGACGAGTCTGCCAACTGCTTATCGCTTCATAACAATGAATCAGTATGGGATGGAGTTGAAAGACACCAGAAACAGTTACTGGTTAAGCTGTGCGAGTGAATGGGGCATTTTACAAAATATGGTGTCTAGAATATGATGTTTTGCTACAAGTTAAGAAGTAAGCCCCAAATTGCAGAAACATGCACTACAAAAGCAGAATTTGTGTGGGTGTATGGCTATGGATTTAAGTTTTTATCTCATCTTTTAATTCTCATCGCTGACTTAGGGTCTCAGTATTCAAGTCAGCCTCAGTATTTCGGATAACTCATTTGACGAATTCGTGTTGACTAATAAATCAGTTGACGGAGTCGCCTCGACGGATCCGTCAGCACCTAGTTTTGCATCAAGGGCCTTAGATATTTTTCAAGGGGATTGAATTTTTTTTCCTCACTGAACATGATCATTCTAGTCAAGAAAATAAACAACAGAAGTCTGCTACTTGGAAGTTAAAAGCATACAAGCCAATCTCTTTTGGTTTTGCATATACTGGGCAGAAAGGAGGACAGAGTAAATATGTACACATACGTCTCTTACAAGAAGCAAACAAAAGGAGCAACAAATCAATACAAATTCCTTGTTAGTTTCTGCTGAAGAACACAACCTTGGACCAACAGAACTCGTAAAAGCTAAGGTTAGATAAGAGAGACCTTGCGCGATACCTGGATCTTTGAAATGGAAACCCTTTTAAGGGAAGATTGATTAGGCAGAGAAATTGGGAAGAAGAGCTCCTGTTTCATTGAAGTATATATACGTTTCAGAGATGCTTCTGATATGAAGAAATAGGTAAGTTCTTGTTAGAAAGCAGAAACAAGCGTGTCTCCACCTCTCATCATCATCTTAAACTCATCGAAATTCACCATCCCATCACCATCCACATCGAACTTCCTGATCATGGCTTTGCAATCTTCTACTCTCTTCCCTTTCTTCAATCCCAAAGATGACAGTACCAGGTCAAGCTCCTCCACTGATATTAAACCATCTTTATCCTTGTCAAACACATCAAAAGCTTCCTTCAAATCACCTTCTGATCTATCACCCTCCTGTCTCACATCTCCTGAACTCTCTCCTCCTCCTCCCCTTCCCGAGTCCTGAACTCCCATTAACTCGCACAGCAAGCAGAACTCTTCAAAGTCTATCAACCCATCTCCATTGGAGTCCACCTTGGCCACTACTTCTTCAACTTCTTCCTCAGTCATGAAGATCTTTATGTTCTTGAGTGACTCTCTTAGCTCCTTCTTCGTTACGAAACCATCACCATTCTGATCGAACGTATCGAACACACTCCTCAGCTCAGCCTTCTTACCAGCACTAATCTCTCTGCGCGAAGCCACCACCTGTGGAGTAGCAACAGTGTTACTCTCAACCGGAATGGTCGCAGACTCTATCTTCTTGTGGGGTAAAAAAGAATAGACACTAAAGAGTCCAGCGATGAAGAGAAGCAGCAACATCAAAAGGGTTGTCACCATTTTTCCTCTTGTTCACAACAGAACCAAGTCGGTTGAGAATCTGTGATAGAAAAGAAGAAGAACAAAGCGACAACATAGAGAGAAGGGCTTCGGTTTTGGCTTTAGCGTAAGTCTTTGTTTAGGTTAAAAGACCTAGTGATCATTAAACAAGTTACGCGGTATTTGGTATACTTTCTGAGTCCCCACAAAACGCGTGTGGAACATTACTTTTTAAGTTAAAGGATTGAGCTTTCCATTTCATGTCCAGCTCGCCTCGGTGAACTCAACTTCAGTGCCATTAATGTCTCATTGAGACACTTGTAACAGGCAAAACCGTTTCCAACTAATTTGGTAACTCCGACAGAACCGGTTTTCAGTTACTAAGGCTACTGTTGAATTGTAGCCACTTCACAACTCTATGACCTAACACCTAAGACCTTGTTCAATTTATCTTTAATTGGAATTGTGTAAGTGATGGATTGGATAGGAGGATTGTGAGATTGAAGGATCATTTTTTAATAATTTATGCTAATTGTTGCATGATTGTTAGGTGCATTATTTGAATTTTTTAGAAAATATCATCAAATATCTTAAAATAATATTATAAATATAAAATAATTTTATTTCAGCTCCAAACTGAAATTAAAACTTAAATAAAATTTATATTAATTCAAATTTTCATAAATTTAAATTAAATTTATTATACCAACTTTTTTTTGTCATTCATACTTAAACAAACGTGCGAATGCATCATCCTAAAGTAGAATATTATGAGAAAACATTTTAAGTCTTAAGCTAAGGTTTCATGCTTGTTAGGTGCATCATTTTTTGAGAAGATGGCTTGGACATTTCCTCTTCTTTTGGAAGAACAAAATGATTCCCACGTTGCTTTTGTCCGGCCAACCACAATCCCAACAGCCACATGTTTTTTATTACTCATTAAATTAAAAAATTTAACAATTAAATAAACGGTATTTTTATATTAACCTCTGTTTTAAAAATTAGACTGGACCGATTGATTTGAACGGTTTGATCGGTGACTAGTCGATTATATGATCCGATTCACTTTTAAAAATCAGTTTTTAATTGAACCAATGAAAACTGGTCAAAACTGGTCAATTGACCGATCGGATCGGGCAATAAATTTTTTTTGGGTATATTTTTGTATTTTTTAATATTATTAATATTATATATAATTAAATATAATTAAGACGAAACATTGGTTAAATCGGTCGAACCATTCAAACCAGTAACTAATAAGATTTTCAGTTCAATATCTGATTCGAGTTTTAAAACATTGGTGGTAGAGTCGTGGGGGCAAATTTACCGCTCAATTAAGCACAACCGGCTTAAAAAAAACAGAAGGCATAGGAGATAGGCGCTGGTCATTTCAAGTTGGCATAACTTGATCACATCATATATTATGTTTATGTTATTATGTTATATTAAATTTTATCTACATATTTATATGAAACATATCATAAATAATCTACCTATTTTGATAGTCGTCATTGGTATACAATCCAAAAGAAGGCATCATAGTAGCAACCTTCGGTATTCGGTAAAGGGTAAAAAAACGTCTATCTTTATTAGTATACAGGCTTGAAAGCAGCCAAATCATATTCCGTGGTCTTAATAAAAAAAGGAAGGGTTAATAATTTATCCGATATGAAATATTACATTATTTGAAGAACCCTAAATATTGTCTGAGTAAAGGATTGTCAATAAAAACATTCTAGGGTGATGTAGATTCTTATTCAATACTTGTATATGATAAGATGGAATAGAATAGGAGAATGAACTTATCCCACCTGAGCATGCGTTGTTGTCGTAGGTAAAGGAAGAAAAGGCGGATGCTTTTCCTCGATGGTTGGTAATTGACTTGAAACCAAATTAATGGTTTCATGGGCCTGACCGAACCTTTTTCTACAAGTGAAGTATATAGCACGTAATTATGTTAGAAAAAGATCTCAGATTTTTAAATAGATTCGTTTCTTATCAAAATTAGTTAAATAAAAACTAATTTTACGATATTGAAAATTTTGATAATAAGTATTATTATTTGACTAAATATTAAAATCAATGACAGAGGCACGTAGAATTCAGTGGTACACTGAGCTTCTTAAAATTATTAAATATTTTCTATTTTTAATATATATATATTAGTACGGAGTTATTTAAAAATTAGTGATGCACTAATCCCTTCAAAATTTATAAAAAATAAATATTTGGGTCCTGTTATTTTAAATTCTTAGCTCCGTCACTGATTAAAATCATCTATTAAGTGTTTTTAATAATTTTAAATTACGATGATGGTTTTTAAAATAAGTATAACACGGCAATTTTTTTTCTTTTCTTGAAAATTATTGTAAGATAAATTATAAATAAATTATTCAAAAATCAATTTTTGTCAAATTTTTTGCCATTTTTAAAATTAAAGTCAAATTTAACGTACCATGTACAAAGATTCTCGCTTTGCAAGAATTTTAAAAAATTATAATATACGTAATTTTTTATATTTTTACAAATAATTATTTACTTAACTTAAACCTGAAATTTTATAGTTAAAATCTGGAGACTCCCTTCAAAATTTGTTATCATCCTTGTTTAGGGAAATTATGCTATGACTATAATGTTGGACAATTTTGTCCTTTTTCATAAAGTTGACCAATTATTATATTTGTTAATTTTTACATGAATTATTGGTTAAATTACGTAATTTGATTCAGATAAAAATAATAAAGTGGCATAATAAATAATCTAGATTAATGAGTTCGAGTTCGAGTAAAAAATAAATCTCAATTAGTGTGGATCGGGTTTATATCAATCTTGTAATAGGGAAGGCCAATATACAGGGACGGAGCCAGACATGTAAAATAGAGGGGCTCAATGTTTAATGTTTTAAATTTTAGAGGAGCTCAACTTGTAAATAACTTCATTTTTATATATATATCTATATATAATATTTATTTTTAAAAAAATTTTGGGGGGCCCAAGGGGATCTAGTTACGTCAATGCCAATATAGAAGTTATATAAAAGTTAAAGTCTCCTACAATTACTTGTATTAATTATAAGCATAAAAAAATTTGACCTATTAATAGAGTTCATGTATTGAGAAAATTATAGAAAGATTTAACTTATATCTTTGTGAGCACTTTCTATATAAGTTTCCGAGAGATTTATGATCGTTTGAAGTTTGAAATTGACGTCAAAATCATAAATGAAACAAAAATTAGATATTTTACATTATTTTTATTTTTTAATCCTTTCGTATAGATCGGGATAAGTGATAAGATGTATCCAGTGTATTTACATGTAAGGCAAGAAACGAAAGTTATCCTCTTAAGCCGGGAAATACCCATGTCCACACACGTATATGGTAAAGATTTACGATAAAAACAACATAAGCATTCCCATATATATATATGCGTGTGTGTCTCTTTCATTGTCAAAGGTCCTTAAGAACGGAGGAAATATGAAATATCCCTTCGTGGAACAGTAACAGCAACGAAAGTACTCGTGCTAATCAGATTCATAGTTGTTTGTTCGGACATATTAACGTTGTTTAATAGCTAACACTTCCCCTAATTGTGGTCTAATCATTTATGCCATTGTCACAACTCACAACAACGAATAGGGATTCCAATGAGTTAGGTTAAGGCTGAACCTAAGCCCAATTGCCATATTTACCGTCAAATTCAGCTAGATGATTATGCATTGGGATGTAAACATTATTGATCATATCTATGGACTGGGCCATTATGTGGTATAAGGCCGTCTTCAATCATTGCACCAAATTTTTACATTAAATTTAGTGTAAGGTATAATATTTTTATAATTTTTTTACATTAAATTTGGTGTTACTCCAACCATTTTACAAAAAAATTTTACACCAAAATTTTTTCAAAGACTATACCACAATAATTTTTTCAAAGAATATACCACAATAATTATATTTATATAATAATTTTTGTTTATTTATTTATTAAAATAAAAATAAAAATCATTATTCTAATTAATATATATATATTATATTATATTAATATTATTTACGGGAAGATAACAAAATTTTATGCAAAGATTTGGATTCCATCAAAGATCCAGTGATCCATGAGGTTTTCATAAATAAACAAATGAAAATTTTTGCCAAAAGAGCTCAAGAAGGAAAACCTCAAGGAGGAGCTGACTCATCTAGTGGATTTAACCAATATTTTCATTTTGGAGGAAATGGGGATGACCTTCCAAATTATTAATTATTTATGTTGATTTAATGTTTTCAAGTGCTTCAGTTTTACTTTTAAGTTGATTGTTGCAATTTTAGTTTGATTATAATTTCGAGTCTGATTTTCGTTGTAATTTATTTAAGTTTGGTTGTAATTTCAAATATTTTTGTTAAGTTTTA
>JANZLX010000212.1:525976-546200 GCA_025531955.1 Erythroxylum orinocense
GTAAAGTAATAAATATGTTAACTTTAATTACAAAGTAAATTATGTAAATAAATCAATTTGAGAAAAAGACATAAAAGGAAAATGCTAAAAAGTAAAGTAATAAAATTGTCTTTTTGTACTTTTGGTGCAATGAATAGTAACACACCAAATTTAATGTATTACTATTCATTGCATCATTTTAGTGTGTACTTTTAGTGTCTTGATTGGAGTGGATTTTTTATGAGATACACACTATCCTTCTCAAGGCTTATCTATGTCTTTCACTACGATCTAATTGCCTATCTTTTTAAACAAAATTGACCCCATTCGATTTGATTTAAAATTAACTAATTAAAATTAATTAGATTAAATTTTAGATCAACCCGAAAGTTTAAAAAGTTCAAAAATAAATGACACAAAACAATTACAACATTTAGTGAAAAAACGTAAAATTTGGAGAGATTTAATAATATATAATCTTACCTTTTTATAATAGAAAAGTTGTTTCCAATAGACCCACGTTTGATATAAAGTAATAATGATATAAAATATATAAAAAATATATAATATGTAATGCGCTACATAATATAGTACATATAAAACATAATAAAGATTAACAAAAAGATAAAATAAGTAAATAAATATACAAATTAAAAAAAACGAGTATAAAAACAAATCAAATCAACCATTGTAAATTTTTATAAATAACGCCTTACATTTTAATTAATATTATAGACCGCACACATGCATACACACACTAATATATATAATAAAAAATATATAAAGGGTCGTATAATTTCTAAAACAAAAACGAAGAAGAAGACATGAGAGGTAAGGAATCAATCAATGGAGAATAACACACAGGAAGGAGGAGTGTGGGGGATAAGATCAAAACTTGACTTGTCACATAGATTCATAAAATAAAGTTTCTGATAATGTATGGCCGGTAGGCTTTACTATAGGCCCCACCACGTTGTTACCATTTCAACAAGGGTTACTACAGCAATATTTACTTATTGCCCATCTCTGTTTTTAAACTCGAATCGGTTCGATCGGTTCAACCGGTAATCGGTCAGTAGATCGGTCCGGTTTATTTTTTAAAATCGGCTATCAACTGATTCAGTCTGAACCGGTCGTACTGGTTCGGTCCGATCGGTCCGATAATTTTTTTATTTTTGTATTTTTATATTTTTAAATATTATATATAATTAAATATAATTATTGCATAATTATTACGTCATACCGGTTCGACCGGTGGTTGAACCGGTCAAACCAGTGACCAGTAAAGTCACCGATTTGATGATCGGTCCGAGTTTCAGAATACTGTTATCTATCAATTTTGCCTCCTATCAGTTTGATCTTAGACTTTGACTATCTTTTGCTACGAACTTTGCAAAAGAATCTTTAAGTTTTCGGGATATTAGATTATTACCAATATTTATGTTACTCATAATAACGATAACATAAAAAGACTATGTTTTAATTAATTAATTTTTATTTTATTTTATCATATTTTATTCACACATTTATTCAAAATTTATAGGATAAAATAAAGTGAAATTTTCTAAAACTAGATTGGGTTTAAATTTGAACTTTACATAATTGAAATTAACTTTTTATTACTATGAAAATAGCTAATTAAGAGATATTATGATGAAAAAAATTAAAATTATTTATTTTCCACAACAAAAATTCAGTAGGGCCCATGCTATTGTAAAAAGTCTAGCATTGTGAACGAGGCAGATTGTACGACGTCGAGTTCGTCACTGTGGACACTTACTCCCTTACAGCGGCATACTTGGACACATGCCCTTTCCATTTCCAATCACCTTTGGCAGCGGAGCTCTGGGACATTTATATAGGATTAACATACGCCTGGAATTGGGATTTTGTTGAATCGAGTTAGAAGTCAACTCCACCGCGGTGATAGATCTCCTTTTCTCTCTAGCCTGTCGAGAACAGACGCTCAATTTCATCGTTTAGGATATTTATGAACTTTTTACGAAAAATTGGACTGTTGTTTATCGGCATATCTATCAAAAGGTAGCAACGAAGCGAAAAATTTATAATAGAAGGGTTCAAATATTTAATTTTTTAAAATTTTAAGGAGCCCAATATACTACTAGTTCTTAAATAATTTTATCCTCATATATGTATATATATATATAATATTTATTTTTTAAAATTTTGAAGAGCCCAGTGCACAACTGAATCCCATGTAGCTACGTCCCTACCAAGAGGGCAATAGATGTGCTAATTGATTGGCCAACTACGCAGGCCATTTTGATGTCTACGTCACATATTTTGTAAATCCACTCATAGGGTGTCATCTTATCCTTCAAGAGGATATATCTAGAAGTTGTATTACAAGTTAATTTATCATTTTTCCTTTAAAAAAATATCTTAATCGGTCGGACCTTAATTATTTAATTATATCGGTTTGATATTCTAATCTTATGTTCTAAATGTTGAAAATAACTAAATTTGATATTTAGTAGTATAAAAATTTTAAGTTAAATCTAAATTGAAATTAAGGTTAAGTTTAATTTGATCGGATCAAAATTAAGATATTCAATCTTTATAAAATTTAATTTCATATTTGGAAAATTTTTTAGTTTAAAAATTACAATGTATTAATTAAATCAAAAAATTAAGAAAAAACCTTATTTTATTTTTTATGATAATAAATTTCCCTTCCTGTCTTTGTTTGAAAGGCTTTATTTATTTATTTAAACTGGTTCAACTCCTGGGAGGATGCTAGGGAACCAGTAGGCCCAAGTGTCAGGTGGGCTTTTCATAGGCCTGACATATCATTGTTCCCATACAGCTCAGCAATTTTACATGGAGCTTTATTACATTACCAACTTGCATAATAAAAGTGATTAAATATATATAATAAAAGAATTTAAACTTTTTATTTATTATAATCATTTTCTAAACAATATTTTGTTCTTTCAATTGTGATATTTTATCTTATCAATTCAAGTTATGAAAACATTGAGATTAAGTAGTGCTAACATTTTAGCTTGATATTAACTCGATTCAGTCTAAAATCAACAGGTACATTAAGTTTTATATTAAATTTAAATTTAGATTCGAAGAGTTAAACTTAAAACTCGGAAAATTTTAAAAATACATAAAGGGGAGTTTTAAAACATGAAAATTAAGCACAACAAACATTTTAATTTGAACTTAACTCGATTAAGTGTAAAAAAAAAACCCTAATATTTATAAATCAAATATTGGGGTTTTTTATTTTTTTGATGATCAAATTAATAAAAATTTAAAATATAATATTTGATGAAAGGAAATTTAAAATTTTTTACATTTGAATTATTTGATATGGTAAAATTTTAATGATTTAAAACTTTTAAGATTTGAGTTTGGATTTTTTTCTACTTGTCTTTTTCTCTAACTAACTGGTGTATTTATTTACTTATTTTATCTTTTATTGTCATGTATTGCATTATATGTTTTTATGCACATTTATTTATATTTTGTATTATTATTATTTTGCATTATCATGTGGGTTTATCGGATAAGACTATGTATTATTGAATCTCTCTTGATCTCGCGTTTTAGCAAGAATTTCACACTTATTATTGTCATTGTAGATTTGAGTTTGGATTTTTAGCAATAAGTTGGAGTGTTGGCTGAATTTAGCTTGTGATTTTTATTTTATAAAATTAAATTTTAGATTTTTTGTTATTTATTACCAATAATTAAATTAATAAAATTTAAAATATGAATATCTAACAATAGAAAATTTATTTTTGAATCAGTAAATATTTATATAATAATTTAATGTTGTATGAAATTGTGTAACTTATATTTATTTTATGTAAATATTAGAAATTTTTAGGTTCTTAGAAATTTAGCAATAAATGAACCTATACTTAATAATTAAAAAAATGAAAAATGTGGTCAACCTGATCAATAAGGTCTGTCGACTATGTGGAGGACGGTGGGTCACATTGAATCGCCGCCGCTGGACGCCAAAATCACCACCACCGTCCTACTTTCTGTCGCCTACCTATTATTAACTTATCCACATACATCATGTGGTTATATTATCTTATGTTATCCTCCTCCCATCCACAAATATGATAATTATATTGTTTAGAATAATTTTTAAAAACATTTTTCTTGCCCTGTTAAGTTCTTTTTAAATATGGTTAATTACAAAAAAAAAAATTTCAAACTTTGATTAATTTTGTAATTATATTCTGAACTTTAAAAAGAGTAATAATATCTCTCATTTTTAATTTTTTTCAATTCTAATCCGACTTCAATGTTTCCGTTATCTTTACTGACATGACAGTGCCACATGTTCAAAAACTTTAATTAATAAGATACGTCAGTCTTAATTAACAAAAGTGAGTTAGATTAAATATTAAACAACATCATTTTATGATATAACTAAAGCGACATCATTTTAACAAGATTAAATCCCTAAATCTATTTGTCGATCCTTCCCCTCAAACGTAGACATTGTTGTTTCTTTGTTCCACAGCTATCGTTTAATCTTTTCAGCGGCAAGAACCTGTCATCTTAATGGTGGCAAGAACCTGTCATTTTTGTCATTCTTTTGAGGCCTATCTAACCACACCACTCCACACATTTTCTTTGGTCTCCACCATAGTTTGGTGTAGTTTTTCTTGCGATTCCATAACTCAAAAGTTGATGCAATCCCAAAAACTATGTGATAGAGGTTTGTGGTTTATGGGTTTTTTGGGGTTTCATTTGGTGTGAAAATAGCAAGCAATTGCTGACGAATGATGTTTTGGTTATTAGGTGAAAAATTCGATTAATACCAGGATATGAGATAGTGATAATAGACATAGTAATAAAGACAAAAAAAAGCTAGATCAATGTTAATGTTGTGAGTGGCCAAGTAAAATTAGGATGAGTTTCATGTTAACTTCAGAATAAGAACAGAGAAACGAACAAACATATTAGAAGGAACAATAATGTTTCTTTTTGGGATGTGTTTTAGGATGAAAAGAACAACAAGCTTGAATATGTTACTGCTAGTAAAGAAGAAAGGGGTTTAAACCATTTGAACATAACAAAATCATCTACCAAAGTGATTAAATAATGTTGTTTAATTAATTATAATTTTTAATCTTAACTATTGCTGACGTGTCTTCTTGATTATGATTCTTGGACACGTGTCACTGTCACGCCAGTAAAAATAATGGAGTTATTAACGTTGGATTAGAATTAAAAAAATTTGAAGGACATTTTATTATCACTTTTTAAAGTTTAGACTATAATTGTAAGATTGACCAAAGTTTGAGATATTTTTGTAATTAATTATTTTAAATAATTGCTAAGTCAACTATATTTATAATTACTACACAATGAATTTTTAGTCTAATTTTTTGTTTTCCTTTATTTTAAACTGATTTTTATATTCACAATTCATGTATAATTTGATATTTTCTCATACTTTATAATTTAAAGAACAAATAATGAACTAGCAATAATGTAAATCTTACATTAAAGCTACTTATTTTATTTAGTTATAGAGACAACAATTTAACTTGTGTCTAGATTTTTTATTTTAGTACTAAAATTTTATTTTTTCAATTTAGTGTCTAATCTTTTAAATTTTATATAAATGTTGTATTATATATATTAATCACACCAGCACAAGCAATGTTTTGACTTAATTTGTAAAAATTTTAAAAGATCAATCACTAAATTAAAAATTTTTAAAAGTTTGCCGCTGAATTAAAAAAGTTATAAGAACTAGAAATTTTTTAACATGTCGTGTCTTAGTTATATTTTCATTTCACATAAAAGTATGTTATATTTCCATTTCACATAAAAGTATACTCAAATTGTTAATTTTTTGAAGTGAAAAATTTTCAAGCAATCCAAATATGCAATGTGCTATTTGGTTGGAAGCACTTTTATGATTTCCTCATTTAATGACACACAATAAGCTAAAAAAAACAAAATATATTCAATTTGTTCATCTCATCCCCTAAAAGAATGGTAGGAAGTTAATGTAAGACATCATAAATGACACAAACAATTATTACAACATCTTGTTGGTATTGGACTCTATAGAAACCATTCACCATCACGATTGACCATCATAGGAAGTTAATGTAAGACATCATAAATGACACAAACAATACAACATCTTGTTGGCATTGGACCCATTCATCATCAAACACCATTGGAATAACTCCATTCAATACATTGACCCTATTGGTTAGTTAGTATATACAATAAAACAAAAGAGAAAAAACTAACAACAGTAACATGAAGATTGGGGGACCTTGAACAACCCATACCTATACTTACCAATAAAAAGGATAAAAGAGATCACATGGCAGGATGGGAATATGAGATATGTTGGGTCAAAATCAGGTTTGGGTTCAATAATCATGTTTGTATCGATCATATTATAAAAAGAAACTGTTAGATCATTTGGACAGCAGGATAGAAATCTCGTGTTCGTTCTTATTATTATATACTTAATGAAAATATGTAATTTATAATTTTTCTCTTTTTTGTTTTTATTAATATGACTATCTAGTTTTTGTACATCGAACCCCACACAGCACTCAAAAGTAAAGTAGGTCTTTTTGTGAGTGAAATGCGCTCGTGTGGTGTGAGTGAAGTGAACCCTACCGATTACGTACTGACCCTTAAGTTTCTCTCTGTAAAGCTGCTCTTAACATTATATATGGTAGAGTGGTCCATGGGATATGTTGTATGGGCATGTTCTATCTCTCTCTCTCTCTCTCTCTCTCTCTGTTCACGTCTCTCTACATTTTCAGTTCAAGTGGAGATGTGAGATCTGAGGAGAATTATGGGGTTTTTGGGTTCTTTCCATTCCAAGTCCTGGTCATGCTATTCCACAGCTTTCTTGAACTTTTCTTCTAGCAATGGAAAGCTCAAGAAAGCTGTGGGAGACCATGGCAAATTCAGGATTTGTTGTTGTTGTTCTCCTCCTCCTCCTCCACATATAAAGCTCATCTTTTGGTTGGAACTTACCATGCAACGAGCTGTCTCTCTATCCGTACGGATCATGGTAAATCTCTTTAACTTTTTTCTTTCCCCATAATTGGAGACCCGGTTTCGAGTGTCTATCGCTTGTTTGACTCATTTCTTCTGTTTGGTGTCTGAGAAAATCTCGCTTTTTTCTATGAGAAAGCCGCTCAATTATGATGTGGGGTTTCATCTTTCCTTCATCTTTCTGCAAAAAGATCAGTATTTTCCATAGAAGGATGAGAATTTTGCTAGTTCAGTTACATGATTGATACTGCTAAAACTCACCATTTTCATCTACTGAAACATGCATGGAAAGAGCAACAGGACAGACAGATATGCAATAACAATAGTACAGATTTGGTTAGTTGTATACAAGGTGAGGAGTTCATTAACATTTTAGTCTGATTCAATCAATAGAAAATTGTGAAAAGAGAGTTGTGTGTGTAGAGAAGATTCCCTCTCCTTTCCTTTTATTGTCAATGATGATGAGTTCTTCCTGTTGGCCTTTCGGTTTTGCTTCTAACATGACTTCCTACATTTCAGTGAAAAAGGTTAAACTTTGTCTCTTTGTGACATCATTTTTAACCACTCTGTACCAGTCTGACATCAGTTTTTTCTTTTTTTTTTTTACCCCCCATCTCTGTCTCTTCCTCTCTCTAACTTGTCATTATTTGGTGGCATCTCCACAGAGGTAGTTGAAGATGTGCAAATTATACCGATTTATTAGGTCACCTAAATAGGGTTGTCACAACATTTTCATATTTTTCCATTCGAGTGTATAATCAGCTTCAGTTGTACAGTGCAGGAAAAGTTTTTAAGATTGTTTGTAAATGTAAATTGATTATGTTGCTTCTAGTCTAAGTTGCAGAGAAGCAATGCAACTTGCAAGGTTTGTTGAGATTCCAAATCATATCCTTCCTTTGCTCTATCTGTACCTCTTTGTCTTATATACTTATCCTGACAAATTGTGGCTTTAAATTTTTGCTCCAACTGGTAAAGTGTGTCGTGTAAAAATTCCTGAAGATTAGACCATTTGCAATTCTGACCTGACCCAACTGCAAGATAAATTGTGAAAAAAAATTTCTAGGATGCCTTTTCCTTGACAAAGTGAAGCTATATAATTACTCCTGTATATACTGACTCAGAGCTGCTTCAGGAATCAGGACATACGGCATTTTTTCAGTGGCTGTACGCAATTTAATACTCAGTAGAAAGCTACATAGTTCCAGTTTTTGTTTCCAATATGGTTCTTGGCATGTTATGATCAGAGGGTGTATCCAACTCAGGACAACCCATCTGCAAGTATCATCTTTCTTGGATGACAATGGCCGAAGAAATTAAAAAGAAAGGTTGTTAGTTTACAACTACTTTATCCTGAGCTTATCTCTTTGGGTCCCGTTTTGGGATTCTAAGATTCACACAATTACATTTTGGCAAGTACCATACTAATAACTGCAGATCAAATATGGATATCCAACTGACTAACAATAACTGAGGTTTAGGCATTCACTGATATGTAGTATTTCACTGCTGTAATAATGGTCTCTTGTTACAATTGTAAAGTTCAGAAAGAGAGTTCTTCATAAGTAAGCATTATTGAAGGTTGAAGAAGGTACCATTGGAGTAGTATAATGAAGGTTTTGTTAAAGGAATCTTTACCTAATCCATGTTAAGAAGTGAAAGCCTGTGTCTTTTAGTGTTTAGCCAAGGAAATGCAAAATGCTGATGAGAGTATAGGACCACCAAAACTAGTTTGTAGTACGCCAGACAGAGAGGGATGGCAGGTCTGCACATTGTAGTAATGCAGACAACTTGAATGTACTGTAAACAATTGCTAATATAAGAGGATATGACCCTCTAGACTTTCGCTTTAAGGATCAAACTAATCCAGTTGGCTTCCAATGATACTTCATTAGCTAGATTAAGAGCTCCAAGTGATAAACTTTGGTTTTCTCTTCTTATTACTGGCTTTTGAACTAAAAGCGGAAGCAAATTTTTTTTTCAGAAAACAATCTTTGAATTGGAGAATCGTCCTCTTAACTATAACTACCTTCAAGCTTCACCTGTTCTCTTCCTTTTCCCGGATAAATTCTACTTGCTTTTCAAAAGGTTTCAGAGAAACAGGACATACCCTTGTTGATATGAATAATGCAAAGTGTATACGCCTATCCAAATCAAGTTAGCAATAGCGAATTCATCAGTTTCAAGTGAGGTAATTCAAGAAAGCTTTCGGTTGTTAAAGTTGATGACGACGACGACGAGGATGAAGCAAATCTCCACGAGGAAAAGTCCTTGTCAATGATACGACTTTTTCTCCATCGTCCAAGTATGGAAAGGTACAGAGAGCACAGACTTGAAGACAATGTTCCAGGGTGGTTCTTTACCTGTCTTGCAAGAGAGGGAAGGATGGTCCTGTCTGAGTTTATTGGAAGACATTGAACAGAACTTCGAACGCTAGACCAAAAAACGGAAAAAAAAAGAAGAAGGGATTGATTGCTTATTAGATGTACTAGTTTGTAAAGTTGATTCAAGAATCTCCTGAACCCTTTTCATATGATTTTGTTTAGAGCAGGAACAGCCAAACTGTGTTAGCAGTTCTTAATCTGTGATTACAACACTGAGAAATCAAAGATCGAGCTATGCAGACAAAAGGGTTGGTTACTACAACAGCTGGAAAAGCTTTCATTGTCAGTAACATCACTTCCACTTTCAAACTACCAATTGGATCATATAGTAGAGCACTCTATCACACAAAATGACTACATGGAAACTACGAGCAGCTGAAAGAAAAATGGCAGAAAGAAGGCATTAATAATGCTTGGAGCTTCCACGTGGGTGGCGGGAAAACGGAGGAAGTGAGGTCGCTTTTTGATGATACGGAGCAACTGCTGCTCGACTTTAAGGTACATGATGATGATTCATGATTTGAACCGCTAAACCTTCCATCTGATGCGGAAGTGTACTAAATAGCAAATTTGCTGACTTTGAAATAAAGCTATTGTTCGTACCAAGCACATACGAACAATCACTCGTAATTACTAGCGTGTTAGTGAAAACTTCAAATTAAAAATTTAGAATGTTTTAATTCTGTTTTATTAAATTTTATATACATATTTATACCTTTTTAATTATATTATAAGGGACATGTTAATGTTAATAAAGCCTTATATGATTACAATAAAAAGGATTTAGATTTGATGGTTAGGTAAATTTGCTTGCCAACTTTGTTTTATGGACTCAAGTTTCATGGAGAAGGGAAATATTTTGCTTTTTCTATAGATTGAATTAAATCGTGTATATTTAATTAAATCTGAAAAATGAATTAATTAAAGAGAAACAAGTGTTTAAAAAACTAATTCATAGTTTAAAAAAGTGATTAAGTATATTACTATTCTCATTTTTAAAAATTCTATTGATAAATAGGCAAGAAATTTTATTCTTATAATTAGAGATTTAAACATTCAAAGAAATTGATAATATAATTTGATTAATAAGAATGACTCTTATTTTGTAATGTATGGAAAATATATAGCATATTCAAAGTGTTTAACATTTTGAGAAAATTTTCAATTCAGTGCTTAAGTTTTTTAAATTTTCAATTGAATATCTAAACTTCAGTTTAAAACATTAGTTTACTGATGCTGTTAAATCTTTTTTTGATTAATTAACGTCTGATATTCTGAATCCTCGTTATTAATGAAATCAAAATGATCTCTGGATTGATCGGAAGATCCTTTCACGTGGTTAATAGATAAACATTATCCTCAAAAATAATATTTTTACTTAAAATATTATTTATAATCCATTAAACATGTTTTATAATGGAAATTAAAAAAAAAAAAGAATTGCTTCCAAGTTGACTAATTGTAAAAAATATTGCTATTGAACACTCTTCATATCATATAAAAACAAGATCACTAAGTACTGATTAGAATATATGTTTAATTAGTTGGCTACATACAGAAATATATAATTCATTGACTAGAACACATCGAAAGCAGAAGAGTTGGCATATGAACTGTCTCAGGAATCCAGCTAAGTTCAATGAGAAGAACAAATCATATTATGTATGACAGATTCTTCACATCACCTGCGAACTATACTCAGTAACTTTCTGCAGATGGAACATTGGAGTTTGATGCTACTAGTCAGTTCATATGACACATGCACGAATCAGTTTGGTCATACACAATCCACTTGTATAATGAGAGAAAGAAGAGTTGTTTCTTTCTGGTTTTCTGCAATCCACGAGAAGAACACAGGAGGAACACGACCATCTATCTGATTGCAGAATATGTCAGCCCTAACAGGACAAGACAATATGTTCTTTTTCAGTCATCTTCAACATCAAAACTTGGTTGTCTTTTACTGATCTTGTTTAAGAAAAGAAAACCCTAGCCAAGCTATTTCTGATCTAACAAAAATGGTATCAGAAAGCTGTGTAAGCTCTCTTGGTCTCTTTACGTTCTTCATTATCTTTCCATTAAAGTACTAAACATCAGCTTTTCTTGGTAACGGTTAGCTTCAGATGAGAAAAGCCTGTGGTCCACTGGTTTCTAATTATTCCTTGTTTACAACAAAAAACCTAATCTAGTTAGAGTTGGAAACTCTTTCGATGGACATGAATTCATATATATATAGGATTTGATTAGCTGTTGCAGATCAATGGGCCTATATGATATCATTTAAAGTATGATGTGATGAAACTTTTGGTGTACATCTTAGTTTCAACTTGCCCTGCTAATGAAACCTATACATGGTGGCGCCTTATAAAGCTAGAGAATACATTTAAAGTATGGAAAATCCAAAAAAGAACGGATGAAGTAAAAAATATTCAACAGAGACAAAATTCCAATCTAAAAATTTATTTTCTTCAGAGACACTGGATCTTTGTGGGACGCCTTTGGTGGGAAGTACAAGCACGGCCTGACCTTAAAACTATTTATCCAAAATTGCTCTTGTTTTTCAGTTACTTACACAACAGATTGGTGTAGACATAAACCAGATGTTGATGGATTTTGCAGGAGAAGATAATTCAAGTTCAATGTAATAGATACTGCCTGATCAGAACAGATCAGACATATCCACTGTTTCTTATACATAGAGCTGCAATAATCATGAAAGTGATGAGTAAACAACAGAAACATAGGGGATTCAAGGGGTATAGAACTGATAAAAACCTAAATTCAGGGGATCCAAGACACTATCTACAGAAAACAAACCACAATAAGAACCAAGAACATCAAAAGCACATCAAAACTGTGATGATATCTTACAGGATCAAGAACAATCCTTGACCCTGTCTGTATCCTCCCACAGCTTTATTGAACCGCAAACAAACATGTGGTGGAAAGCCTCGTGGCATGCAAACGACAAAAAAGGCCAAATTAGATGCAGTTCAAGAAAGCTGTGGAAGAATACAAAGAGGGCCATGTGAAGAAGAAAATCCCAGATGGGTAAGTTAAAGATCCGAACTTTAGAAGCTAAAAAGCCTTCCCATCAAACCCTAAGTGAAAAAGACTGAGAAAACAGAGAAGGGTACTCCGACTCCATTGTAGGTTTTGGAGGATGAGAAAGGTGGGTTACTTATAGGAGGAACTGAGGGTCTTTTTACCACCAATCCCAAGAAGAATATTGGGCTTTCAGATAGATTTACTGAACCCCACCAAACTTTTCCTCTTCCAATTCCTCTTTACCCTGTTGAAAATCTGACTCATTGGTCCCATTAACCCTAGCAACAAGAACAAGAACAAGAAAGTAATATAATACTAAGCCTTTCCCATGAATTTATGTGCGGTTGTGATGCAACCTGCCGGATCTAACGGTGCTGGTTACCTAAGTGGGGACACATACTTTGGTTCCACTTTAGATGTGTCCATGCATGGCAAGGAAAGGTGAAAGCTTTACGCGCCTTTGAGCATGTGACTTCACCACCTATTTTAAAAAGAATTGAATCATATTAAAAATTATAAGAAAATATTTTTTATTAAACATTTTTCAAGCCTTTTTGATGTTGATCATCTTATACTTAGGGTTGTTCTTAAAGTTTTATAAACTCTCGATAAAGTTAAAAAAAACCCATATTTTACTTTATTTTATTAATTATAACAAAATAAAGACAGGTTAAGAATGGGCTCTGGACAGGTCTGCAGTGTTATACTTAATCATCATATATGTAATAATATTAATATAAATATTGTTAAGTAAATAGTAATCAATTATATGATAATCTGTCTTCGAAAATTTTAGAAAAGATATTTTAAATATAATTTGCTACTATAGAACTATTTTTTAATATTTTAATATAATAAAAAATTTTAGATTAAATGAATCATCTTATAATTGTTATGCATTTCTTAAATTAAAGATAATTAAGTTACATTATATTTTTCAAGTTTAGCATATCTTATCCAATAGCATGTTATCAAAAAATTACGAAGATAGTAATTATAATAATATTGAATTGAAGTGTAATATATTGGGAGTTCTTTAATTTAATATTTGTTTCTTTAAATTTTAATTTTTTAAGACACTATTTTTTAATATTGTTAAAAGATATACATTCAAAATAAAAATTTAACCTAATTTATACAAATTTAAAAAATTTAACACTAAATCTTAAGATATTAAGTATTGTATAATTTTTTAATCCTTTTTTGAATTAGCTATAATGTATTATAAGTTCTCTAATTCAATATTCTCTTAAATTTAATAATTTTAATCTTTTAAAATTAGTTATTATCATTGAAGGTGAGTGAGTCAGGGGATGAGATCCTCTGTCCCTATTATCTATTTATGCGAGATTCACACGAAACTTACATAAATAAATGACTGAGATTCATGAGATAGGATAAAAACAATGGTTTAGGTGAGCCCGCCCTAAGATTTTGTGCCCTCTACTATGCAAGGTGATCCCTAACTCTCTGTAAGAAATGTAAGAGTTAAACCCAAGACTTCAGAGTTTTGTCCATGCCTCTTACCACCATTAGACTACCAGACAAGATAAAATAAACAGAAAACCTGGCTCACAAGACAGACGGGCAAGTAGGGGAGAGAAGGGAGGTGGAAATTAATTAAGCAAAAAAGGATTAATTAATATTTAATTAATAGGGGAAAGTATATAGTCTTTAACTATTTAAAGTTCACATGGAAGCATGTGAGTGGGACCCGCTCAGTTGGTGTATGTGTGTTGGACAGTACAACACCGTTTTTCGCGGGACGGAGGTCTGTTTGTCGGACTGTTTTGGTCTATCTTTTATTTATTTATTATTTTTGCTTTTTGGATCTTTTTATTATTATATTCAAATTTTACACGTTGCAAGGTTTAAAATTATTACCTTTTACTCATGTATATTTAATATAAACTCTTATCCAACTAGTTTGAACATATTTAAAATATATTCTTATTGTTAAGTACAATTTAATTCTTAGCAAAAATATGGAAACATTATCCGATGGCAAAAAAAACTCAACCCCGATCTAACTTAACCTAAAATCAATAAATTTAGCTTGAGTTGACTAAATTTCGAGCAAGCTTCACACTTTTTTGCATAATTTTAAGCTTCAAACCTAAGCTTGAGTCACGAGTCTCGAGTTACCCTACTTGATTTAGGTTGAAGTTCAAAATTTTCTTATAAAACAGTTTTGAATTTTTTAAAATAAAACACTAAACTTAATTGAACTTTGAGCAACCAAAATCTTATTGGATCGACTCTAGGCCTAGAGTTTCGAGTCAGGTTGAATTTGAGCTCCAAAATAAATTTGTAGGCCGGGTTTGAGCCTAAGCGAATCTTAGCTAACTCGGCCTATTCTAACCCTATCTTTATGTAATATTTAAAGGCTATTTTTCTTTAATTTATTTGTAAGAGAAGGTATTACTTATGAGTGTGATTATGTTTAGATTAGCTAACAATCATTAATTTTAGGCCCATGTGCACCTTTTCAATAATAACCAAATCTCTTTTTAATCATTTGATATATTAAGATGCACATGGGGCCTATATATATATAATTCAATAAAAATTTTATGGATAAAAATATAATAAGATAAGGAAATAGATATTAGGAAAAGACTACAACAATAATACCCAAAATAGTCACACTGAAATACAGGGTCTGAAAGGTCCAACAATACTCAACTTTATCCCTACCTGATAGAGAGACTATTTCTGATAAATTCTTATATAATACAAAATAATAATAATGATATAAATAAATATGTTAAAATAAATATATAAAATATGTAATGCAATACATGATGTAGTGAATATAGAGCATGGTAAATATTAACAATAAAAGATAAAATAAATAAATAAATTAGAAAAAATATAAGTACAATAATAAATCAAATAAGTCATTACAAGAAAGTAATTAGGCTAAATAAGAAACTGTCTAGGCTAAATAATTAGGAGGTAATTATTAAATAATCAAAATATTAAGGCTAACTATAAAACGAAATCTTGAAAGAAAATTTTTAATATATGTTTCATGCCTAGGAAGTGTTATAATTATTATAAATAATAAAAAATTATTGATATAAAATAAAAGGTTCTTTATTTAATAATACTCACTAAATAATGACTCTATAATTAGCATTCAACGGTGATATGTAACTTGAGTTCCTCTAGAGTCTAGACAGTAGACAGTCTACGAGGATTAAACATCGACAAATGCTAATTTATGAGTCAAAAATTGTGTAAAATTAGGGGGCGCTTGATTCATAGAAGGTAATGAGAATGAGAATGAGAATGAATATAATTATTATAATTATGATGGTTGGTTAAGATGAAGGAATGATTACCATTACCTTTGATAGTGGTTAGTTTGTTAAAAATTTTGAGAAATAAAAATTTGTTAAAATTTTATTTTATATTAATTTTTAAATATAATTTAATTAATTATATTTTATGCACCTTATTTATGATGACAGAATGTTCAAAATCAAGTATATTGTAGTATTTTTTCCACAATTTCAACAATTGTAGATGTTTTAAAAAATTATATTTGTAATTGTTACCCTTAAATTAACATCATTTGGTAAGTCTGTAATTTATTATGATTGTTTAAATTACCATATGAGAAATTGTAAATTTAATAATAATAATCACATACCGTAAGTCCATTCACCCTCAATGAATGTTCCAATTAAAGGCATGTATAAAGTCTCTGTGCAAAGAGAATAAATCAATGATTCTCATTCCTCTAAATTACCAGGGGAATAGAAGATTGCCAAAAATTAGGTAATGAAAATATCCCCCCCCCTCCCCTTCCCCTCATTTACCACAAAAAAAATACCCCTTCAATAATAATTTGATGTCAAATATAAATTTTCATTCCATTCCCGTATATTTGTTTCCATTACCCTAAACAAGTATACCCTAAGAAGCTCTGCGACAGTTGCATGGAAATGCACGCACTGAAGAGATCACATTCTCACATATTGTAATATTGTATGCAAGAAAACACACACATGTCATGCCCGACATGACTCAGAAAGAAGGTTTGATCATTTGATGTAACCCACAAGTCTGTCGATGATATTCCTTTATCGTTCTATGCACTATTTAAAAGGTGAATACTTGAATGGGGTTTGATTAAATTTTCTCCAATTTGACACGAGATGCTTGGAAAAGTCATCTCAGAGAGACTTGGAACTCGATCTTGGTGTCCATTAATATTACTGCAATGAAAAGTGAAAACCCTTTGAGCAGATATAGTACTGTTTTCAATGTAGTTTGGAAGCTCAATAACTCGTATCCAGGTGGAAACTGATCATGCAAAAGGGTCTTGGAATCTGTGCTTGTTAATGGTTTCAGAGCATCACGTACCATACTTGATGATGGCTTGTAGTGATCATTCATGATCAGTGCCTTCTTATTCTACAGATGGGTAGTTCAGTTCATGATCGGAAGACAGGCCATTTCCGGGCCAACCAACATGTCCTGAGCACATGGCTACTTGTCTGTTTCTGGTTCTCCGACTGTTCTAGCTTCGCTTTACACATGATTAATGGATATCTATAGACTGGTAGGGCATCTTCTCGTATATCTAGATGAGTTGAAAGTCCAAAAAAAGCTTGTACAGGATGGGGCTCAGTGGATTTAAGGTCAGGATTGGGCTCAAGACATAGCTCTAGATTTTGCTGGCCTTAATGGTTATTGAGTTGTTCGTAAAAATCTAAAACACAGAGTTCGAGTGCTTCTTCAAGGACTATGAATTTCCTGTAGATGTGGTGATGCCAAGAAGGTTAGTTCATATTTTTAATGTCTGTTGCAAGTATTAAGGTTAAGAGTTAGACATGGAATTCTACGAGGATGATGATATGTATGAACGATTGGCCAATTTATAACATCTATGCAGTTTTACTGTCAAAACTAAACGAAACCTGGGATTGTGGAGTTTATAGAAACGCAGACTTTGAAACTTTTTAAGGAATAAAAATTAAACTTTGTCTGAAAGTTCCAAACTTTACTGTTCAACTTCCGCCTCTCTCTTGTGGGTTCAGCTTAATTCCTTCACTCTGTGATTTCCTTCTCCTCTTTTTTATCACGTCCCATCTTTCTCTTTATTTCCCAGAATTTTGGGTTCATCCCTTTCTTTTGGGGGATAATTGCTCTACAAAAAATGTTAATGACATTGATTATGAGATGTTCTCAGGTTTACCTACTATGGGGAAAATCCTTTTACTAACTGAAATATGATAGAAAATCAACATGCTGAGCAGTGGGGATGAAATAATCTTTGTTTTGTTTTTGGAATTTGTAGGCTGGATCAGAGAGTCCTATAAATGGGCATGACATCAACAACCCTAACAGGTATATCATCTTCTCATCCAAATTCTATCTCTAGTATCATTTTGAGCATACTAAAATGTTAAGAATCAATTAACGTAACTGTTAGTGGTTTAGCAGCTGCAGGAGATGGCATTATCAAAGTCATTTTGCAATCCTTGCTTTTTTGGTTTTTTGGTGTAATTATGAAATGGTTGTTGTCGATTGGTTTTTGGGTGCAATTGTGAAATGGGTTGTTGTAAAGGTCTGGTTTCTCGACCTTAGTTTCTAAATTTTCCTTTCTTTAATTTTGTTTTTCTGATTCTAAAGTTCCTGTGCGTAGATAAGATTCTATTTATTATTCTCATTATGCACATAAAGAGGAGTCATATAAGATGTCTTTATAACTTATAGTGATAATTATGATAACTGATGGAATGTGAATGCCCAAAAACTGAATCATGAAAATGCTGAAATGAAGCCGAATGTTTTAGGTTGCTTCTTCTTTTGGTCTTATCGTTGTTATGCCTGTTCTCTTTTAGGAGTGGGTATCAGGCGTTAGATGGGGATATTGGATTAAGGTTTGGAGGGTAAAATGGATAGAAACTACTGTTGGATAGGATAATATCATTACGGATTATTTCCGCAACTATTGGTCTTCCTGATCTAAACTAATGAACAACACAATAGTTATAAGGAACATCATACTTATTATAAGATTATTTCCTCTTGAACACTAACATTCAGTGTCTTGTTTAGGAGGACAATGTTCTTCACTACCATTACCTTGTCTTCAACAGCCGCAGCTTCACCTACATTAAATATAAGAACAATGATGCATTGCAATGATGGGATTGTCCCCAGAAAGAAGGAGAACATAGAAGCCAAAGGAAGGAAAGCCAGAGACAGAGACAAGTACCCAGAATAGTAATCCCAAGTTTGGCATTGTAATCTCCTCCAGCCTGTCACCAGTTTATTTGAGTCAATAAAATGTGCATTGGAAGGGAAAGCAACAGATATGTAACAAATGCTGAAGGCAATAATTAAAGTGTTGAAGAAAAATATCAGATAGCAATCTATCAGACAACTTCCGAGAAGAACAAGCTCTATAGGAGCACAAAAAGCCCATAAGAAGGACAAGGTCATGTCATTTTTAGCCAAAATATCATCAGTCAAAGTGTCAACCATAGACATTAATGAACACAACGTGAATATTGAAAAGCAGTCTCCCTTGATGAAAAATTTCAAAACAGAAGTCTTTTGCATAGTGTAACAGCACCAATGCACCGTCAAACCAATTATGTCTGGAAGCATATGTACATAGCAAAATAAAAGGTTCTGAAAAACAGTTATCTTGCCTGGACTCAGACCATCTCCTAATGGAAGACTTCCACCCAACTATTGCATGAATAACAACTGCATTTTCCTGAAAAATTACCAAATATTAATCAACAATACTAGAAATCCAACATTCCACTTGAATCATTAGTTCAATATTGTACCATGACTTCAACATCATCTAGGATGATACAACTTATGAGCCTTGGTCCGATACGAGCATTAGCAGATATGGAGACATTAGTACCAAACTGTTCCACAACATACAGGAAAACCACTATTACTGTTCTTTAGGTGAGAAATGAAGGAAATGGACAAGTACAAAACACGAAAGCAGTCCCAAAATTTTTCACACCATGCTTTATATTTTTGGCATGCAAAGCAGCAAAAGACATTTAGAAACTCCCTAAATGCAGAGACATTATTCCAACATTTCCAAGGTGATGCAGAGACAAGCATGCACACTTCATTCTCATGTCCTAAAATTGGATTAAAATAAAAAAGCTTTAGAACCACCCTAGTGATGATAAGCAAATGTGGAGGAATTATAGAAGTAGACTCCAATAACCAATCATACAATTACCTTAGCAGTCAGATGTACTTTGGCTGATTGATGAATATAGACATCACCAACAATGGTGGCACTCTTTAGCCCATCATCACTAGCCTAGAGATCAGGGGATGTGAACCGAAATTGAGAAAGATACAGACCAGGACATTTTAGGGACATTCTGCAGGTATTTATAAAGGTAATGTTACATGATGTATACACTTAAGAGTGTATAACAGACAAGAGGGTTTGGTTTACCCAGGAGTTTTAATTTGTTCCCAGAAGTTCATGGTTTGATATGTATACAACTACTTTTTGCCAGCGAGGGGTGAGAGGATATCCTAATCTAATCTTACAAAATCTGTTGGAATGGGCGTGCTAAAAAGCCTGTATCAAGATAGTAGCTGAGACCGAGATTTGTAACTGGTTGGGTCGGATATGTCGGGCCCAAGTCCAATCTCACAGGCCGATCGACCAGTCTCACCCCATAGATTGATTTAGGCTTAACCCACACATTCACAGCCCGTTAGCATGAGAAAGCTTCCCATGCACGACGTCAGAGGCGTAACTAGCAAGG
>JANZLX010000212.1:563456-574366 GCA_025531955.1 Erythroxylum orinocense
GTGTTAGGATTAGAATTGTGTTTGATTGTGTTTGGATTCCGGACAGGAGGTCCGTTGAATGGATTGTTATGGTTTGAAGTGACTATAGAAGTGTGTTTTTGATTTGCAGAATTTTTAGGTTACTTAGATTGCATCCGTTATGCTGCCGGATTTTGGTTAAATAGTGATTGAAAAAAAAATTATACCGGTTTTAGGATTGTTTTAGTCTAAGGTTTCCAACGCAACACTTTTCTAAAATTTGTTCGCTTCAGATGTCGAAATTTGTTTCATTCCGTTTCGCATCGTTTTGTTTCGATTCGCTTTCCATCTTTGATTCTCATGTGTTTCGCACTTTTGTTTCGATTTGCCTTCGATATGTATTTACGTTTCGTATTCTTCATTTGCTCAATCCGATTCTTCGATATCTTTTCGTTGTTTCCGCATTTCGTATCCGTTTGATTTCCTTCTGCTTCGCTTTGTCTTCGTTCTTTGGTTTGCTTTTGTTTCCGCTTTTTCGGTTGGGATCTGGTTCTAAGAGCAGGTGCCAACAAAAGGGCAACTGTTGCCTGTTTCTTTGAAGTCTACGACACTGGTCCAGCTCCCAGCAAAAAGCAGTTACCGCTTGTACTTTTTCTGTCCTCAGTTGAACCTCCCCAATCGCTATCACTATATCCCTTTAGCTCGAGTTCACCTCCCCTTCATACCAAATTCCGTAATTTAAAGTTCCTGCAACATACCTGAGAACTCTTTTAACAGCTCCTAGATGATGCTTTGTGGGACTATGCATGAACCTCGATATCAATCCTACTGGATAGGATAGATCAGGACGTGTATGAGTGAGATAGATCAGTTTTCCCACTAGGTTTCTGTACTTTCTAGCATCCACCATTCCTATACCATCTTCCACTAGTAATCTTTCGTTAGTGTTCATTGGAGTAGCCACTGGTTTGCACTCCGCCATCTGAAATTGATGAAGTAAATCTGCTGCATATTTCTGTTGTCCCACAAAGATGCCTTCCTGTGTTTGAACAACCTCAAGTCTAAGAAAATAACTTAGTTTACCTAGGTCAGTCATTTCAAACTTCTCCATCATTGAAACTTTGAAGTCATTAATAAGGGAGGAAGATGAACCCGTATAGATCATATCATCTACATAGAGACTAACCAACACAATTTCATCAATACCTTGTTTTCTGAGGTACAACGTTGGTTCGTGTGGACTGCGAATGAAACCACTTTGACTGAAAAACTCATCCACCTTATTGTACCAGGCCCTTGGAGCCTGTTTTAACCCATAAAGTACCTTTCTCAATTTATACACTTTGCTTTCCATACCTGGGACCTCGAAACCTTCGGGTTGTTGGCCATAAACTTCTTCCTTAAGCTCACCATTAAGAAAAGCAGATTTCATGTCGAACTGGTGAATTGGCCATCCAAAATGAGCTGCTAATGCAAGTATCAATCTTACTATTTCAAATTTGGCCACCGGCGAAAAAGTCTCTCCATAATCTATTCCTTGTTCCTATGCATACCCTTTCGCCACCAGCCTCGCTTTATGCTTTAGAATGCTCCCATCTGATTTGTACTTTGTTTTAAAAATCCATTTGAGGCCTATGGCGTGCTTTCCTTCTAGAAGGTTTGTTAGTTGCCAGGTATTGTTTCTTTCAATGGACTGAATTTTCTCTTGCATGGCCTTCTTCCAAACTCCATCTTGTATGACTGATGCTGCACACGTAGGCTCTCTAGTGAACAAGGCCATGGTTGAAGAATATAAATCCTCAAGACTTCTTTCTCTTCTTTGCGGTGAGGAACTATAGTCTAGAGAAGTTGTATTTGGAGGTCTTCCAACTCCTGTTGGAGACATCTGCCCCTGAGAAACTGGAGTCTGTGGCTGCACTTCTTCTTCTACTTCCTCCATATTTGAGGCTTCGTCCATTTGGGGATTCTGATCACCTTCTCCATCGTTATAGCTTCCTCTTTCATTGAACTGAACATTCCTACTTATAATAATTTTATGTGCTTGAGGGTCATATAACTTGTAGGCCTTTGAGTTCATGCAATAACCTACAAATACACACTTCTTGGATCTTTGGTCCCACTTTTGTTTATTTGTGGGGGTCAACACATAGCAGATAGAGCCAAAAATGCGCAAGTGACTTACTGAGGGTTTCATACCATGCCATGCCTCATATGGAGTCATGCCCCATACGGCTGTTGTTGGAGATAGATTCAGAATATAGACAGCTGTAGCAGCTGCCTCAGCCCAGTATACATCAGACAACTCTTTTCCTTTGATCGTCGATCTGGCCATCTCTACTACTGTTCTATTCTTTGGTTCGACAATTCCATTCTTCTCAGGAGTGCAAGGAGCTGTGAGCTCATGCTTGATGTCTTGCTCTTCACAAAAACTTTGGAACTCTTGTGAACAGAACTCCCCTCCTCTTTCTGTCCTTAAGGTTTTAATGACACAGCCACTTTGCTTTTCAGTAAGTGCCTTAAACTTCTTAAAATTGTCAAACACCTCTGATTTATATGACATAAAATAAATCTAGCTCATTCGGGAGAAATCGTCAATAAAAAGTAGGAAATACTTACTGCCAGCCAACGACTCAGTTTTCAATGGGTCGCACACGTCTGCATGTACCAGCTCTAATATATCAGTTGCTCTTCTAGCCTGTCCTATTGGGAAGGCTCTTCGGGTTTGTTTTCCAAGTGCACATCCACTGCACACATGATTTGTACTCTTGATAGGCGGCAGTCCCTTTACAAACCCCTTGTTGGACAGCAACTGTAGACCTTTAATATATAAGTGTCCATATCGTTCATGCCATAAACTTGTCTCATCAGATGCCATCTTGCTCATCATGACATGTTGCCCACTACCACTCATATCCACGAGAAACATTTTATTTTCATTCATCCTTGCTTGAATGAAAACCTCGCCAGTTTTCTTACGAACCACACATGCTCCTTAATCAAATATAACACTCATTCCAGACTCCATCAATTGCGCAACGCTCAGCAAGTTATGCGCTAGTTTAGAAGCATAGTTTACATTATGGATCATCCTTTCTTTTCCATCAACAGTAATTGTCACAGTACCTTTGCCTTCAATTTGCACTTGATTTTCATCTCCAAGGCAAACCTGGGCTTTGTGTGTTTCATCCAACTCTTTAAACTTGCTGCGTTTTCCTGTCATATGATTTGAACAAGCACTATCTATATACCATAGATCATTAGTAGAATCATTGGCACTTACTTGAGTCATGAATAGATAATCTTCTACTTCTCCTTCTGCAAACTAGGCTTGATTATCCTTGCTCCAGCAATTGTCTTCGAGATGGTCGAACTTCTTGCAGTATGTGCATTGAATGGGGCTCCTTCCTCTGCCTCGTCCTCGAAAAAATCCTCTCCCCCTTCCTCTGAAATTTCTTCCATGTTCACTTTGAACTTGGAAGGATTGTTCATCTTCTCTTGCTGCATTTCTATTTATCTGAACCTCATGAGCTTGAAGGGAACCCATCAATTCACCAGGTGATAGAAGAGAGAGGTCTTTAGATTCCTCTATAGTAGCAACTACATGATCGAACCTTGGATGTAGGCTTCTTAGCACTTTTGCCACCACCGTCTCATCTGTCATTTGGTCTCCATATGCATGAATTTGTGCCATAAGTGCGCTGAATTTTGCCAGGAATTCCTAGACCTTCTCATTATTTTTCATATTGACAGTTTCAAACTCTCTTTGCAGAGCCTGAAGCTTCACTGTCATCACCTTGGCTGATCCTTGATATTCAGTTTTAAGGATCGTTCGCGCCTGAATTGAGGATGTGACTGCAGTAATCCTCGAGAATATGGCTTCATCCACTGCTTGCTGAATGAAGAACAGGGCTTTTGCATCCTTTTTTTTTATTTTACTTACTTCTTGCATCATCAGAACTTCCCTCAGGTATTCCTTTTTCTATAAACTCCCATAAGTCTTGCGACTTAAAGAGGGTCTTCATTTTGATACTCCAATATTCATAGGTGTCTCCTCTAAATACGGGTATTTGGGGTTGAGAAACATTCATGGAGCTACTGTTGCTCGACATATTGCAGTGTTTTTAGTTCTTTGCGAGCTAGAACCTGGCTCTGATACCACAATGTTGTTGTGGAATGATGTAGCTAGAGAAAACTCTGAGATTGTACAAAGAACTATTCTACTTTATTGAATGTCTGTCTTATATACAGATACAAACGACTGTTTTATGAGATAACTCAAAACTTAACTTTCTAACCTCCTAACCAACCTTATCTTCCTAAGATCAAGCTCGTATCCTAACTAGCTAAAAACTTAACCGTTAAAAAATAACTAAATCTCAACCAATCAGACTGGGTCAGCACCACGTCTTCCTTCACTTTGGATCATATTTCCAACACGGAATGATGCATTACCCAGGCGAGCGCGCTTCACTTTGGATCATATTTCCAACACGGAATGATGCATTACCCAGGCAAGCGCGCTATGTATCAAAGGATGAAAAATGAACTTGTCGACTTGACTTTACCGGTGGTAGAAATAAGTTGTAGAGACCATGGTTACTCTTCACTTTGTACAAGAACTGTTTTGTCTGCATATGCTTAATGATAAAAGAGTTAGCAAAAAAATCAATCAAAACAATAGTACTTTTTGTAAGGGAACTATCCGACAAAAGATTTGTGCAAGCGGAAGGAACATGAAGAATATCTTTGAGGGAAACGGAGTTACTACCAAGCGAAACATGACTGTTACCAATACGAAGAATGGGGACAGAAGATCCATTACCAAGAGTGACTTCATCGGGAGCGGTATATTCTGAATGGATACCCAAGTTTTCCATGCTCGCTGTCAGATGGTGATTCGCTCATGGGTCGAGTAGCCACTACTGATTGGAACCAACATTTGCCGAGGCATCATTCCCAACTGGTTTAACTAATTTTGACAGTTTTGGTGAGAGGCATGAGCAAGCAATATGACCAAGCCCATGACAGTTGTGGCATGTAGTCAAAGACTGATCTAAGGAACCATAGGAAGGTGTAGAACGTCCGGTGTTGGATGAAGAGCCCTTGTCTTTCCACAGTCTCAGCCACGATAATTGGAACCTTGTTAAGTTGTCATTTTGTGTATAAATCTCTTTAATGTATTGAAATTATTATTCAAAATTGATGGATTTGTTTCTTAATCGTTCTCAGATGATTTTCAACATTTGAGAGATGAAATTGAATCAAAAAGATATAAAGGAAAGAAAATCTGAAATTCTATACTGACAAAAAAATAATTGACTAAGCGTGGACAAGTGCAATGACAAAGAATGCATGCAGAATTTGTTTTTAAATGCATATCTGATTCACCTAAGATTTTTAATGATCTTGAGAATTAGATTACTACCTTACTGATGGGGATCTGCAACCTGAATATGGGAAAAAGATTATCTGCTGAAGATCATGAAAAGAAGGAGGAGATTGAAGAGATAAAAGAGGATTTTCATTACTATTCACGTCAGCCATAATTAGGAGTAGTTTACATTTCTGCAGAAATTTTCTGGTTTTGCTAGGAGTTTTTCTGATTTTTCTAGAAAAAAACTAGGGATGGAGACTTTATATTTTGTTATTTCTTCATTGATTTTCACTTTCATTATGAGTAGCTAAATCATTTTCTTGGTTGAAGGAAACCGTGTTATCATCTATTATGTGTGAGAATTCCAAATGAAGTTTATTTCATTGATGAATATTGAGTATCTTTTGAATTACGTTTCACAATTGAATTGGTTGATTTCTAGGGTGCGTAACTAGCAATTGATTCGTTTATTAGCCAGATTAGTAGGATATGACGTTCAGTTTTGCTAATCATAAGTGGCAATTAGGATTATCATCTTTACGTTATAGTTGGAAATTCTAAGAAGATACTTGGCTTAATTAAAAGCATCTTGTACATGTGCTGTATTGTTCATTGGTTTTTTAGTTCTTAAAGCTATTAATCAATTAAACTTAAGATCATATCTAAGTTGTTAACTAATAAGAATGTTTAGAATACATGTTTCTATTCATTTAAATTAAAGAGAAAACATCACCCAATGAAAGTTTGTTAATGGATTGAAATTTATATCAAGGATTCATATTAGTGTGATAACGTCGGTGACCCAAAACTAAGATATGTTTACTAAAGTTTCAGATAAGATATTTTTGATTAGTTTTTTATTTTTGTCATTTTTAAATTTTCAATTTTCGTGAATTAAACCCCCTATTTTATTTTAGTTTTGAACTCGTATAATCTTTACCGTTAAAATTTCTAATAGGAACGATCTCAACTCTTCACTAACTACATTTTCATTGCTAGAGTTGGTGTTAATTTGTTGCAGGCAACAAAAATACCAAACTTTGGAGCCATTGTCGGGGAATTTCTCAACGGTATATGTATGTTACACGAGTAGACAAAACAACTTAATTGTTATTTGATTTAGAGATCGAGAAGACAGCCAAAAGGTTACAGAAAAAGACGAAACAACAGTAGCAAGTGTAGAAAATGGAACGAATGGTAGCAAACTGCACTCTTCACGAACTAGCTGTGCCCACGGATGCTCAACAGACCCACTGCATCAACTTTCCAATTTTAGGTGACATCAATACTTCTGAATTAAAATCTAGGCTGATCCATTTATTACCTATTTTCAGGGTCTACTGAGAGAGGATCCTTACAAACACTTAAAGGAATTTCACGTGGTTTGTATGGGAATGAAGCCAATGAATGTGACAGAAGAGCAGATTAAACTAAGAACCTTCCCATTTTCTCTTAAAGATGATGCTCAAGATTGGTTGTACTATTTAGCTGGCGAAAATGTGCAAACATAGGCTAAAATGAAAAGGCTTTTCTTTGAGAAATATTTTCTAGCATCAAGATGTAACATCCCATTACCTGCGAGGAGGTTAAAATAGTAAATATGAAAGAGTACTGAGAGATTAGAAATGCATTGCATGCTCATGCATTATATGATATACGCATACACGTGAATATTGAACTTTTGCACATGAAATAATTGTACATGATTTCATGGATAATTCGGGGTATAATTGAATTGTGATGTGATATTATTGAGAATTGAGAAATTGTTGTATTAAAATTTTAATTGGATAGTATAGCTACTAATTTTGAACTTTGGTGAATTTTAGGATTTATTTCTGAAGTAGGTATAATTGTACTAGGAAAAATGCCACTTGACAAGTAAATTGATGTATGGAAAATAGAAATAAGAATCAAATGATATTAGAGAATTGTTAAAAATGACTTTGAAAATTTCGGAGATGACTTAAAATTTGTAAGAAGATGATATTGAAAATTTTGGAGATAATTGTAATGAAAAGATGGGAGTTAATGGAACTAGTTCAAATAGAACTAGTTAGTTTGGGGAAAATTAGCTAATGTCTTCAGAAGTGGACAAGTGTCCAAGTTTTAAGTCAAATTTTCTCAACCTTGAAAGACAAGTTACTATTCTTACCTTCATCTTCCTTGTAGCTTCTTTCTTAAGTTTTTCAGTAACGCAGAGTTTTTCATCAAAACTCCACCAAAGTTAAACCTTGTTTTAGTCTATCTCCTTGCTACTCCCAACTTCAGTTTCCTTCTCTTTGCCTTAAGAAATACCGAAGCTTGCCAAACCCTTAAGTGGTGTATGTGAATTGCATGGAAACTAGGGCTTCTTGAGCTTTTACAGATTTTGGAGAAATATCGTGTAAGTATTGTGTAAATCCCTTAAAGTTGTTGGTTTATGAAACCAAAATGGTGATTTATTTGTCATTGCATGATCATGAAGAAAAAAATGGGCATTTTTAATAAACACTGAGGGTTTAAGATATGAAAATTTGTTGATGTGTGATTTTCAAATAATTGATGATCTAGATGTCTTAAGATAGTGTAGAAATGATATATAAATTGGAAGATCGTAGGAAACATGTATAATTAAGTGCAGAAAAATTTGGAGAGAAGAACAAGTAAATGCTCCGTTTATAGTTGTGTATTCATTGTATACGTGAGTTTAAAGTATTTTAGAGATGAATAAAAGAATGAATTTAGAGTTGAAGAATAGTTGTAAGATGATGGTCTAAGATGAGAAAGATTGTTTAAATGATAGTTAGAGGAAGAAATTTAAGAGAATGCAGAAAATGAAAATATAGGAAAATGACAGTGAAGAAAGTGCAAAGAATGGTGAAATGCTTAAATGACTTTTCTTTTATTCTTGACGATTTTGTTTAAGCATGGATTTTTTAATTGTTTGTGAATGTGTTAAACTGAATAAGATTTAAAATGGTAAAATGAAACTGGAGAATGTAAATGGAAGGAAAGTCCAGGAGAATGAAAGAAGAAGTATAGAGAATGAAGAAGATAAGTTAGAGAAGTTAGTATTGGTCTGAAACTTCCATAATTAAACTGTATTGATCTAGGAAGATTTTTAACAAAATTGTCTTCATGGAAGTTGTAGATCTTTCTTTAGCTTTTTATTGATATAAAGTTTGATATTTTTGGAGTTCTGGATTAAAAGTTATGCAGGTTTGAAGAAAGGGTGCGCGACTAAGCACGATCGCGACCTCAATGTTTTTCACTGAATGTCACAATCGTGACAAAGTGAGATCGCGACTTCACAAGTTAGACAGCTAACTCACGATCGTGCAAGGGTTGATGCAACATCCTTCAATCTTTTGGCTATATCTCCTTTGTCCAACCTCCAAATGAAATGGGACTTGAACCATTGGACCCCAACACATAGAGCAATCTGAAATCAATTGAGAGAGATCGAGTGTAATATGTGAGACGGTCTGATAAGCGTGCACACCTGTGACTTTTTCTCACACCTGTGACTCTTGCACAGGCGTGAGTGACTCTTGCACAGGAATGACTCACTCACACCTGTGACTTTTCTCTCTCACACCCATGAGTTAATTGCTAGACTGATGTTTAATTATCACATCAAGACACTGTGTTATCCAATAGTTAATCGTGGCTTAATTTCAGTTTCTGCACCCGATAGCATTTTGTAAAGTGAAAAGTCTTGTTTCGTTTGACCATAACTTCTTCCCTATAAGTCCTAATGAGATGATTTTTTATTTGAAGTAAACTAGAGACATAGGGATACAAATCATCTGAAGAAGTCGAATTGTAATTCAGTCTTTAAAATGTTCAATTTTTGGATAGAATTTGAGTATAGTATCCTATTTCAGAATAAGAACAGTCCAAAAATATTTGACGAATAGCTTTCAGATTAATGAATCAAATTGAACGATCTTAGTGTCTTTAAAAACTTAAGAGATAGAAGAACAATTTTCTAGAAGAGTGTATTGCCAAATTACTTCATTGTCATGGTCTAAATGATAAAGAACAGTAGACCCGAAATTCAGTTTTTGGAAAAATCTGAAAGTTATTCAATTAGTTATGAATTATGATTTAATGGTTTTATTGAGGTATAAACCTAAGTATAGATTATACTTAGGTGAGTTTTAATATGGGATTGATTTTGTGATGAAACTAATGGATAAATACCCAAGATTGTCATGAACATGCATTGTGCATATTTCATATACATACATGTGCATTTTCAAAAACTTACAATTGTGCCAAATTGTGATATGCGTATATTTTGTGATATAAAGAGGCAACTGGAACGTCAACCTCCAGATGTTGTTGAAACTTCCAGGCACTAGCTCCGGGAGTAACTTGTCAGTAACCTAGACGGTCTCACTTAATTACTTATTTGCTTAAATTATGTTTTGAGTTATTTTATATATGTGATTTGAGTGTTGATTCCGGACAATAAAATGTCTAAGGAGTTATTATTTGGGAATGTATAGGAAGTGTTGCTTGTATGTGAATGTGATGGAATAAATGTTACTCAACAATGTTGTTGAATGTTGGACCTTGGGTCTGATGAAAATTGTGATCTGAATGTTAATGTGCAAGTATATAAGTCATTGAGAAAATGATATGTGAAGCATTTCAATAGATAACTGGAGTCGCCAGTGAAAAAGAGCTTAAGGCTCAGATTGTGAAAAGAGCCCCAGGCTCGGTTGTGCATGTACCCGGTATCCACTAAGGGATATGGGACATTATTTGACACAGCTTGGTATCCACTAAGAGATATGAATTAGTAAAAAGGCATTCGGTCACAACGACAATAATAAATGAAAGTAAGTCTCACGTTCATTGCATTTATACTTGATATGTGTAATTTACATAAATGAAATAATTATGATGTTTGTTCTGAAAGTGATATTTTATGAATATGCAAAAAGATATGAAATATATGTTATATGTATTGATGTGATGTATAAATTGAGTGAACTATCGATGATGGTTACTTCATTGAGTTCGCAAAACTCACCAAAATTGCAACGTTGACTTTTCAAGCCCAAGAGATGACTCTAGCTACTAAGAGACGCTACAAGCAGTGTAGACTTGTGATTGGGAAGTGAAGTCATGGCTCAAAGGTCAGTCAGCTGGGTTTTGGACAGATTAGATAGATTTTGCGTAATTCCTCTTTCATGTAGTACTTTTGTATTAGACTATGATGATGCATATGTAAGGAATGTTGAAAGACACATTATAGACCTCCGGATTTTATGAAATGAGATGAGGAAATTTTGGGTTTTAAAATGTAACATTCGTTCCCCCTACTAAGGGTTAGAACCCTAAAATTTGGTAAATATGAGCTCAAGTGAGATTAAGAAAATTTAATTTCATGCTTATGCATCATATTGGCATACACATTTATGAATTTGATTATTGCACACATAAAATTAATTGTCCATGCACTCAATTGACATTTTTCGGGTATAAATGGTCGTTTTAATGTGAAGATGATGCGTATTATAGCTTTGTGCCTTAAAAATTGAGTGGGAATAGATAAGAAGTGAATTAGAATTTTTGGAGAAAA
>JANZLX010000212.1:601685-616453 GCA_025531955.1 Erythroxylum orinocense
GTTTATATACAAGTTACAAGAGAAGAAAAAATAACAGAACAAAAATACTATTAAGTTGAACATGACTAATATATCCAACAGAAACAGCAAAAGGCCGCAAAGTGACGTATTCGCAATCAAATACGTTTGAAAGTTGCAGGTCCCTTACAAATCTATATGATAAAACACGACAAGATCAAACAAAATTCCACATCCTCCTTATAGAAGACCAAAATAAACACTCAAATATAGGCTTTACACAAAACACATAAGGCTTTACACGAAACACAGAAGGCCTTATTTTTAATCTATCTTTTTTCTCTTATCTGTCTTTCAACATAAATGTTGTGATTGGTTGTTGTCTTCAAGGGGCAGAGACGGAATGAGACGAAAATTTAAAGACGGAATAGAATAAAAATTAGAGACAGTGAGCTGTTTAGTTGTAGTGGACATAACAGAAAAAGCTGTCTCCGTTCCGAGGACAGAAATGTGTTTGGTTGCGACGAACAGAACAAAAAATTGTGTGAATGACGAAATAGCCCCTGCAGTATAATATGAATATAAACATGTAATTCATTGATTATTTTATAATTGTATCAATATTAATTTTAAGTATATTTCTAATTTTATAATTATGATGAAATAAAATGAGAAACCTAAAAAATTATTGAAATGTGAAACCTTAAAAATTAAAAGAAATGAGTTATTAAATAAAAAATCCTACAAGTTAGATATTTCATAATAATTTAATAAAAATCTAAGCATTCATGAAATTAATTACATCATAGGTTTGAAAAAATCCTACAATTTAGAAATTCTAATACATAATAATTTAATAAAACATCTAAGTATTCATTAAATTAATGACATAATAGGTTAAAAAATCGTACAAATTAGATGATCTAGTACATAATAATTTAATAACATATTTAAGCATTCATGGAATTAATTACATAATAGGTTTTAGAAAATTGTACAAGTTAAATATTTTAATACATAATAATTTAATATATCATGTAAGCATTAATTGAATTAATTACATAAGAGGTAAAAAATTCCTGCAAGTTAGATATTCTATAACATAATAATATAGTAAGACATGTAAGCATTCGTGAAATTAATTACATAATAGTTTTTAAAAAATCCTACAAGTTAGAAATTCTAATACATAATAAGTTAAGCATTCATGGAATTAATTACATAATAGGTTGAAGATACATATTTTTTTTTAAAAAATAGGTTGAAGATACCTACAAGCCTTATATTTTATTAAGAATGTCCTTAACAATAATATCCAAAATAACTTCAATGACAATGAATAAAAATTCTTGACTCCATGCCATTTTTTCTTCAAAGTTGCAACTTCATTTTGTTGTTCATTTATTGAAAGTGAAAATTGATTCGGTATTAATGACGGTTCATTGGTGGTATGCACAATTTCTTCATTTCGACGAGTCCGCCTGTCAACATCCGTAACATAGGCACTTTCTCCTTTAACAAAAGTTCGATATCCCTTGAATCTAGCATTAGAAAAGCTCTCAGTTACTAATTTAACATCATCCCAATTTGTAAAAATATCAATTGTAATAACTCTGCTATAAAAGCAATATCAATTGCAGAGTTATTACATATATATATATACATATATATATATATTATAATCCAAAGTTTCGCATTGAAGCGAATTTTGGAAAAGTCTGATAATACGTAGTCTTACCCTTATATAGTAAAGAAACTGTTTCCAGTAAATTTATATGCAAATGTGACAGAATAATAGTAACGTAGATTAAAAGAGTAAATATGTTTAAAAAAAACTTTTCATTATATGATGCAAGTTTCACAACAAATTTATTAAGAAAATAGTAAAATAATCATACCAAAAATATGTTGCAAATTTCTACTTATACCTAACATGCGACAAAGTTGGTCACCATTTTTGGACCAACAAGAACGGACCTTCTTTTCCAAGTCCGAAAGCAAAATTGTCCTCTTTAGCTATTAGGTTTTCATCTCTTTGTTGCTCTTTCACACTTTGAACGGAAAGCACGACTTCTTTCTCTTTAAGGTCCAATTAGCTTCTCGGGTCGGCTTTTTCGTTTGTTCCAAAGCCCAATCTCTCACTTTCCCGAGAAAAAAAGAACCTTGGACTGGCTGTGATGCCGGTACTCCGTCACCGAGCTCCGCTGTACATCGTCAAGATTGTATTTTATCGCTCATCGTGCAAACCCGGTGAGTACCCTTTTCTTGTTTCCCAAACCTGACACTAATATATCGAGCTTTTGATCGATTCCGGTAAATACCCCTTTTCTTGTTTTATAACTCTAAACCCTAATTCTTCGAGTTTTTTTTCTGTTGGGTTTCGAATTTGTTTGCTTTTTTATTTGTTGGTACTTGAGTCTGTCCGTGGCTTCGATGGGTTTTTTTTTTCTGGTGGAAGTCCTCCTATTCATTAATTCTTTAGTGGTTGGTTTTAAACTTCGTATAGAATCACGAAAGTTGCAATCTTTAACTTTTTTGTGATTGTTAAGTTCAAGTTCGCATTCCATTGTCCATGGTGTCACTGGTTTGGGTTCAGTGAGATCTGAGCGCTATTTTTGAATTTCGGATGGTGATTTTACGTAGAAATTACTTTCTCTTTCTTGTTTTTGTGATCTCATCTGGGCTTGTTGTTGCTTTTTATGTAAAATTATTTCGAAGCCCAAGCTACTTGAATCGAAACTCCAGATCTGTTTTTCCTTCTTTTGACCCCTTTTTAGCCTGTTCATAGGGAAGTGTCAATTGTGAGTCCCATCTATAATTGTCTGAATGCTCACAAGCCCCTGTACTATGTGGCCGATGTTTAAACTTCGTTAAATTCGTTGGCAACACAGCTTCGTAGACTGTGGTCCTGGCCCATGTATCTGCTATGGTCTGCTGGTTCACTAAACTGTGTGGACTGTGGAGTTCTTCCTCTCTGCTGTGTTTTTACTTGAGGCCTTTAGTGTTTAGCCATAGACAACAAAGTTAAGGTCTTTCGTTGTTCAGAATAAGCTTGAGCTTTCTTTCGTCCTTGTCCTGTTACTTGGTTATAAATACACCCATGTACCTCTTAGGATAGCAGTAGATCAGTTCGCTCTGTAATATTTCTCATTTCATACCTTTAACAATATGTTTCATATCCTTGGTGTGATGGTTTGTTGAGAAAAGAATAATGATTTGGCAAATGATGTTTCCCTATGCTTGAATGATAAATGATGAGTAGGAAAGTAGAAAGGTTTCAGTTGACTGATCTGTTTCTGTTATGTTGAACAAAATCTAGCAGAAAGTCTTCAACTTTGGTAGGAAATGTTAACCACAAGTACATTTCTCTTGGTTCTTCTTATGTGTTTTAAATGCCAATTTTTGATTTTTTCCCGAAGGTGTTGTATGTTGCGATAGGTCACCTCAAGTTGGAGTTTTGTCGATATCTTAGTACTTGTGTGATCAAGCTTTTGTGTCAACTATCGGTATTTCATTTAAGTTCAATGATGGGGCAAACCATTTACTCCATTTTCTGTTGGGTTCGTTTTACTTCTAAAGTAGGCACTTCACTTTCTGAAACAAGATGGCAACCCTAGAAGAGGATAATGCACTTGCTTTGATAACCCATGAGGAGAACAATGAAATGCTTGAGACAGATTTCGAAGAGAATAATGCAATGACTGTTACAAGCCTGGAAGAGAACAATTCAATGATTGTGGCAAACTTGGAGGAGAAGAATGAATTTAAGACACCAGAAACACAGCCTAACAAGCGAAGAAAAAAGAAGTCCTTAGTATGGGAACACTTCACCATAGAAACTGTGAGCCCTGGTTGTAGAAGAGCATGCTGTAAGCAGTGCAAGCAAAGTTTTGCGTATAGCACAGGCTCCAAAGTAGCTGGTACCAGCCACCTCAAACGTCACATTGCTAAGGGAACCTGCCTTGCACTTTTACGTAGTCAGGGAAATTCAATGGCACTCTATACTCGAAGGACTGGGGGAAATGACAGTTCTGGACCTCGAAAGCGACGATACAGATCCTCTAGCACACCTTACATTCCATTTGATTCTGATCGTTCCCGCCATGAAATTGCCAGGATGATCATCATGCATGATTACCCGCTTCATATGGTTGAGCATTCTGGATTTGTAAGTTTCATACAAAACCTTCAACCAAACTTTGGTATGGTAAGCTTCAACAGTGTCCAAGGGGATTGTCTTGCAACTTACTTGAGGGAGAAGCAAAGTTTTATGAAGTTCATGGAGGGGATACCTGGCCGTGTTTGTCTTACACTGGACATATGGTCTTCAAGTCAAGACCTGGGTTATGTCTTCATAACAGGACATTTCATTGATAGTAACTGGAAACGGCACAGGCGGATTCTTAATGTTGTGATGGAGCCATATCCTGATTCCGACGGTGCTCTCAGCCATGCAGTTGCTTGTTCTCTTTCAGATTGGAGTCTGGAGGGCAAATTATTTTCTCTTACCTGTAGTCATCCAGCTGGTGAACCTGGGCTTGAAAATCTTAGATCTCTCCTCTGCCTAAAAAATCCGCACATTCTCAATGGCCAGTTACTTCTTGGGAACTGCATTGCTCAAACATTGAGCAGTGTTGCAAAAGATGTATTTTCATTAAGAAAGGAGGTCATTAACAAAATTCGTAGTAGTGTAAAATATGTTGCAACTTCAGAATCCCATGAGGAAAAGTTTCTAGAGCTTAAGCAACAGCTTCAAGTCCCCAGTGAAAAAAACCTGTCCCTTGATGACCAAAGGAAGTGGAACACAACGTATCAAATGTTGGTGACTGCTTCCGAAGTAAAAGAAGTATTTTCATGCTTGGACACTTCCGACCCGCATTACAAACAGGCTCCATCCATGGAAGACTGGAAACAGGTTGACACTATCTGCACATATTTAAAACCTCTCTTTGATGCAGCCAACATTTTAGCATCTACTGCCAACCCAACCGCAGTAACATGCTTTCATGAAATCTGGAAGATCCATACAGAGTTGACCTGTGCAGCTACAAGTGAGGATCCTTTTGTCAAAAGTATCGCTAATGCAATGAAGGAAAAAATTGACAAGTATTGGAATGATTGCAGCCTGGTTTTGGCTATTGCTGTGGCCATGGATCCTCGTTTTAAGATGAAGCTCGTTGAATTTAGTTTTTCAAAAATCTACGGGGAAGATGCTCCTTCATACATCAAGATTGTTGATGATGGGATCCATGAGCTCTTTGTTGAATATGTGGCCCTCCCTCTCCCTCTTACTCCAGCTTATGCCGATGAAAGAAATGTTGACAATATGAAAACTGACGAACATGGAAATCTTCTGTCAGACAATGGACTTACAGATTTTGATGTCTACATCATGGAAACAACTAGCCAACAGATGAAATCCGAGCTGGATCAATATCTCGACGAGTCTTTGTTACCTCGTGTGCAAGACTTTGATGTGTTAGGTTGGTGGAAGCTGAATAAGCTGAAGTACCCAACTCTTTCTAAGATGGCTCGTGATATATTAACCATTCCAGTGTCCACAGTTGGACCTGACGCTGTGTTTGATACTATGGTGAAAGAGCTAGATAGTTACCGGAGCTCCTTACGACCAGAGACACTGGAAGCCCTTGTTTGTGCCAAGGATTGGCTTCAGTATGGATTTGCAGAAGTATCGAATGCCCTTGTGGCAATGGAGTTTTAAGACTTACAGGTGCATTGTAAACTCGCATGTTATTATTATTATTATTATTTTATCTTTTATAGGTTTGTCTATCTAGGATTTTAGCTGTGTTAAACTCTGTATTAGGAAATATTTTACCACTGGAAAGTAGTTTAGGAGCTTGAACATCAGAATTTATGATATGCAAAGTTTTTTATTCAGAATTTTCTCCTCAACTTATTAGATTATTGCAGGAGCTCAGAGAACCAGAACGGCATTCCATAGATCACTGTAAATCATCTAGTCCTTTGCTCATACTCTAATAAATATTAAATTCACAACTCGACCTCTACTACATGAATATCTCCTTCAGACAGGTTATCTATGTTGAGAGTAACCAATCCAGAAACTGTGTCGTAAGTGAAATCGACCACATTTGAATCAACCAGACACTTCCTCGGCTCAGTCAAGGTGTAAGCACCGAATTTGCCGCAACCTTTAACATCCATGGAGACTTTTGCCACCAACTCGGAGTTACTATTCTCCACCTTCTCATCACTCACAGCATCACCTTCACACCCTTTCACGTCATATTTCAGTCTCTGAATAGCTCCACCAGCATTGAACATGTTAATGAGCCCCAAAGGTGCAAAGCTAAACCCAGGAGCTAGATCCTTGATGGGTGTCACTGTAAAAAGTTCGTACTCGAGGACTTTGAGTGTGACAGGCATGGCTGCGTTGTAAGGGAGAATGAAGAGCTCACCAGTCCGGTGACCATAGACAGCACAGTTACCAGACCAATTCGTGTCGGTGGCTGCTTCACAAATGAGATGGACGTCACGACCTCTAACAGCGCCTGTTATGGCCTCGTCAGTTTTGGTTTCATGAGATGTCATTCTTCTCTCTGACGCGTTCCAGGCAGCTCCTTGGCAATTGTAAACACCCAGTACTCCTGTGAACTTATTCATGTTCCATATCTTCAACAAGCTGCAAAATCAGCAAGAACTTGTTAAAACATGACTCAGATGGAACCACTGAAATCAAGCTGCAAGAAAAGGAAGAAAAGCTTTACCTCACACCATCACGGGCAGGGTCATTAAACAAACTGTCACGAGTTGGCCGACCGGGCAAAAGGGGTCGGAGGATGGATCCGTCTGGCAGAACCAACTTCTTCAGTAGCTCAAAGTTGTGCTTCCCAGGCTTATCACTGCTCATTTCAAGGCATATCCAATTAAGCAAAATATAACACAGAAACACAAAATTCAACCAGAAAAGCATAAAAGCTGCAAACTTTTTCTGCAAGAGTTTACCTGACGTAGATAGGACCACCGCTTATGGCTCTCGCAGATGCATGATATTCTGCAGCTGGGTGGACCGAGTGAAACATGTCCCAATCAGGCTGCATGAACTCTCCAAGGAAAACACTATTATATGCAACCGCTGTTATATGAATAGTATGTGATAATGGATCTCGCGGGAAGAAGTCATCAGATGCTCTTACGACTGCTGTTTGCTTCGAGCTGTTCCAATCCAAATTTCATCAGAAACATCAGAAAGAAAAAGTTGCAAACTTTGAATTGATAAAGCACCGAAGCCATGAAAATTTACCAGTATAATGCGTCGGTGTTATGACTCATACACGCAATGCAGCCATTGTCAGGGAAGTTCCTGGCCACAGACGCATCAAGAGCTTGATGGTATTGTCTTGTTAACTCAACTCTGCCTCCTAAACCGCCACCAACGGTCTCCAATATGGACTGCACGTCCACTTTAAGCCCATCTATTCCGGCGGACGCTAAGTAGTTATGCATTTCGTTATAGAACTTGTAGGCACTCTTGGGATTCACTATACCCAACCCTTGCAACACCATGGCATCAGTCTTCCACGCTGGATCGTTCTCCACCACCCCTTTTGACATCATCGGAAACTTCATCGTCGAGTCGTACTCCTCCATCTCCTTCACTCCGGGTCGGACTCCTCCCCAGTACCCAATGATCGCATGCCACACGTACACATATTCAACCCCAAACTTCTCTTTCGCTGTGTGCACAATGTTCTTGATACCCACAGTTGGATCATCCTTGTTCTGAAACTTGGCGTTCTCTTTGATTCCGGTAAGCCTCACTATAGGTTTCTCTTGCTCCTTATCTTTATCTGGGTCGACGTCGATTCCGACGGACTGCCATCCGTCATCGATAATGATGAATTTCGGCGGCAACCCACCGGCAGACAAGGTCTGGAGACCAGCCTCCACACCCTCTTGTGTCACTTCCTGGTAAAAAGCATCCCAGGTGCACCATCCAAAGTAGTCTATGATTCCAGGCAATTTTTTCTCATGACGTTGCCGAAACGTCTTCAGGTGTGACTTCACGGCGCGGACCGCCTCCGATATCGTGGCAAAGGGATCGGTACCGGCGTGAACAAACAGCGAGTGCGTGAACGACGACGATTTAGTGTCGACATCACCGCTTTCCAAGCAGAGCTCAAGCTCGTCGCTAGTATTTCCCTGCAAGCATGCTCTGAAAGGACCTTCGATCAGAGGAAGCAACACCGCGTAAACGATCTGGTTCTCTTCATCCCCGACGTCTGGTTCCAGAAGAGAACCGCCTTTCGTTTCAACAATCAAGAACTGAGTCTCCATAGGAACATCCCTCCCTTGATCTCCCATCTTATGGGTCATCCACCACAGCTTGAACCGAAAGCTCGCCATGAAACGAACTCCTCGGAGAGTCCCAAGAGGGACCACGTGGCGGCTGTTCTCTCCGTCGAAAACCGCTCCAACGAAGACCCCCTCAGCCGGACCGGAATCCGGAACCGCCGTCGCTATCACATTTTCCGGCACTCCCGTGAGGATGGTCCGGTCCTTCACGACCAGCTTCCTCTCCGATATCCGAACCACCGGTTTGATCGTCATCGCTTCGTTCTCGCTCCTCTCAAACCCAAACAACGAAGTTCGACACCGAGTTGAACAAAGCCTGTAAACTCTACGATATGAACAACCCAACACCCCAGAACTTCGTTAGCCCCCACTCAAAAACAGAGTCCCCAACCAAAGAAAAACAAAGAGCTCTTACCAGAAACAGAAAGGCCGGTCTTTGAGATTGGTTTAACGAAGGTTGAGTGAAGCCAACAGGTATTTATAAGCAGAGATGGAGTTCCAATCCTATTGTGAAGCAACAACATAGTTACTTCTTCTCTGCCCTTCTCTTGCACGAGTCTCTAAAGACAGAGAGCCAAGACAAGAAGAGCCGCTTCACATGTGCTGTCCTGTCCTAAACTGGAATTGCAACTACACGTTATCCAATCAAATCAACCGATTCATTTTGACTTTTTAACCGTGGTGACTTTTTCACCGTCGATGTGAATGCCACGTCAGTTGTGTATAATTGGATACAAATCCAGTTTCTTGGAGATCTAGTTTACCTCTTCAGGACACGTTTGTGATTATGTTATTATAATTAATTATTATTTAAAAATATATTATCTACATTTGACGTGTGTCCACGTAGGCAGACACGGACTTCTTTTTGTAATTTCATGTGACGCGAAATGGGTTGGTACATTTATCATCATCCTAAGAAAAAGTATATATAATTTTATTTATAATTTAATATTATAATTATTCCCCTACAATCACTCATTTTATCTTTAAATAAATGTGTATCTAATTTAAATTTAGTTTTTTAAGGTAAATAATAATAAAGAGTTCCAGTAATACACAACTGTATTCTTAACTAGTAAATTATTTGATAAATGAATTACATATTTAAATATTTTTTAGTAATATTCAAGAAATTCACTTCTAAATTAAATAGCAAAATATACTTAAATAATCAACAAAAATAATTAAACATCTAATTAGCTTAAAAGGTAAGAATTATTGGAAATTATTAAATTAGTTATTTAATATAACAACAATAATAATATTAGGTGAAAGTTTTGCGAGATTTTGGAATATTTAATAGTAAGTAGCTTTATTCTTACATGGTAAAGAGATAGATCTATATGTAATGCTGATGTATATTTTAAGTATGTTATTAAAAAAAATACAAAACCTAAATTAAATAATAAATTTGCCAACCAAAACAACATTTAATTATTTTGAAGGTGTTAGCTCAAAATTTTGAAGATCTTGAAAACTACGAATCATTTGAAAAATATGTTGTTTTTATTGAAATTGAATTGATCCTAAATTGTATAAATGATAGAAATAAATTTCAAAATTATTAATTTTAAAAAATAAACGCAATAATTGATAAGTCATGACTCATGAATGATCCAACCAACCAAGAAATATCTCAAAGTTGCGCGTTTTGAGGAAGTGGTGTAAGAATCTTTACCAGACGTTGTCGCGAAGCATCAATCAATCAATTAAATAAGTCCAAAGTTGGTTTGTAATAATTGCCAGAAATGCGTGGATTTACTTCAAATATCACAAGTTGCCAACTGGACCATGAGCTGACACCGATTACTTTATTCCCACCCCACATGGCAAATGAGGCAAGTGGAACATTTAGCCTGCCGTCTTAAGTTACATAATTGAGAGGTGACAAAAGCTTTAAATTATTAAGGATATGATTGGTAGTTGTCAGCTAATTTGTTGATTAGTAGATAATATTAACTATTTGTTAAAAAATTTGGTAAAAATAATTTTTTAGTATTAATTGTTAATGTGTAGAATGACTTGTGAGGATATGATTTTTTAAAAAAATTATAAGGGCATGAATATTATATTTCTTAGTCCTTCATTAAATATTCTTATAAGAATTTAAATTTATATATTTAATTTTACAAAAATTAAGTTTCTAACTTTAATAAAAATTTCATATAATATGTATAAATTTTATTAGTTAGTGAATTAAAAAAATTTATAATTATAGTATGTCATAAATTTGATATATAATAGTTATATACTAAAAATATTAATTTGATATGACTTTTTATGTTCAAAAACTTAATAATATGGTATTTATGTAAACTAATATTATCAAATTAAATAAAGATTAACATGTTTAATTTGCTCCTTTATTATATTCTTTTAAACTTCACGATATAATTATACAATAAAAAAAAGCCAATTTTGAAAATATACAGGATAAAAGTAGAGAGTAAAATACAAGCAATACTGTCATTAGGTAAAAACAATTGATAAGCTGTTTGCCAAACACCTTCTAAGTTTAGTTAAATATTTTATAAATTTGTTATAAAAAGTTATATTAAAATTATATTTTTATCGGTTTTTAAATTTTTAGTTTAATTTATTTTAATAATTATTTTAAAAAAATTTTGATTAGTTGTGATTGTGAAGTTTGAACTGTAACTCCCAAAGAGCTCATTGCAACTTGATGAAGAATCACAGCCGATGTTACCTCGTAGAGCTAAAAGGCTTGTTCCCAGTGAACCATATCTTTAGATATTTACATAATATATACAAGCCAACAAATTGATTTGAATAAGACAAATTTGATGAAAATGACTCGTGTTTCTAACATAATTGTTATAGGAAATTTAAAATTTTTAAATTAGTGTTGTAAAACTATAAAATTAATGCAATATGTAGCACAAACCCTATTTCGTACTCTAATCATACATAAAATGATAAAAATAATGAAATGTGAAATAATTAATTTCAGTTCTATTCCAAGTTTCGAAGTAATTTTTGATGTTGAAACAAGCTCCGATCTTCACGGAACAATTGAGGAAGCTGTTCACCGACACTCAGTTTATGCCTTTCTATAATTTCCTTAATACGCAAGCTCTCTTAATGGGTCAGAAAATTGTATGCTTACGATTGATATGAATAACTGTAAGAAACTTTTTTCATATCAAACTTTTCTCATCACAAGGTCGATATGAACCAGGTCCATATTAAAAAGGATCTATTTTTTACCCGAACTTCAACTCATTAATTTATATCATTTATTGGCCTACTTTATTACCTTTAATTGGATCAAATTACTTAACTTAACCAATAATTTATTAAAAACTAAAATTACAATTAACAGTTGTTCACTTAATAGGAGTAAGACAAAAATGTCCCGAAGAACAAAATTGTCTAACAATTAATTCTCTTAAAAATCTCTTAATATAATAGGTTATATATGAGTTTCATAATTTATATCAAAATTTTAAACATTTTTTGAATGTAAAAATAGAGATAACGTATTTGCATAATTTTTAAAATTTTTATTTTAGTATCATAAAATTTAATTGGTGATAAATTTTTAAAATTTTGTACAGCAACAACGTCAATAACTAATTAAAATTTTGCTTAGCACGAGATTTGACGAAATTTAATAATATATAAGATTATCTATAATTAATAAAGAGATTATTTTTAAATTATTCGTATTCAAATTTGTATAAATAAAATTTAAAATATTATTTTAAATTTAAAATAAATTTTAAAATTTATTTGTATGAGTTTTAAAAACATTAAATTTTAAAAATTTTAATCATGATTGAAAGAGTTAGGACACGCGTGTGGTTAAAAATCAGTGGTCAGTTCGGAGAAAAATATCTCTCGGGCATGGATGGAACTGCCGGGTCAGAGTCGGCCACGTAAGGCTTTTTGTCCCTCTTACACTTCCAGTTCATGAATCTAGTTGTATATATATCACGAGGGTAAAAACTTAAAACGCCGCCTTGCGAAGCATTAAACGTCACATTTTCACCAATCTGGATGCTTCGTGAAGCTTCTGATTAGTCAACGTCGTGTTATAATGATGATGATTAAGACATATAATTATAATTATAATTTTTTAAATTATTGAAATTTTATTTATAATCTTTAATTTTATTTTTATAGAATAATTCTTCTTAGATTTTTATTAAGAATAATACATATATAATAATTAAATATTCTAATACAAATTTTAAATTAACTAATTAAAATTGATATAAATTATTATTTGAGTTTAATTACATCATTCAAATTTAAAAGTTGAATTAAATTTTCATATTAATAACAATTTATTAGTTCATATGTGTTATTAATGCATGTATGTTTTGCTATTATTTTTAAAGAAAATTAAAGATATACATTTTTCTAAAAAGTTAAAAAAATATAAAAGACTTTTAAAATAAAGTTTTGTTTAACTCTTACTTGTTAAGTTCAATGTTTTTAAAACATACCTTTTTTTTATTCGTAGAAACCCGTAGGTAGATTAAGTAGGCACACTTCTTCGAGGGTTGAATTGGCGCACCACCTTATAAGCAGATCAAGCGAGCACATCTCATTATTGGTAACCTAATCAGTTCTTCTCTTACAGGTAAAACCTCAATTGTTTCAGGCTCTTACAAGAGAGGTTAACATGGAACTGAACCTAGGACCTAACCGAAACCAATTCTCGCTCTCAACCATCAAGCCACACCTCTTGAAGGCATGTTTTAAATATATACTTAAAAGGTCAATTGATATTAAACCGTTATAAAATTAGTTAAATTTTAAATAAAATTAAAAAAATTAAAGATTTATTATAAAAATAAGATGTAATAAAAATGATAATACTAAACAATAATTAATCAGTTTGTTTTAGTTCTTAAAATTTTATTGATTTACGAAAACTGACTAATTAATTAATAAATTGAACGGTTCTTAACAATAAAGACTATTAAATTAAATCAAACCGAAAAATTAATCAATTTAAATTTTTATTATAAAACCAGTCAAACTCAGTTTTTAAAACAATGGTTAATTAATTAAATAATACATTTTGAAATACATCATTTATTTCTACACTTGTTGATTAAAAAAGGAAATATAATAATACACACTTAATTGGTTAAAACTCGTAATGGAAAGTTCCTTTCAAAAGTTTTAAATGTTAAAGCCCTGACTTCGATTTTATAAATTTATGGTTTTTTAAATATTATAATTCTTCAAAAATTTCCATTTTAAGTACAAATAATAATCATAAACTTAAAACAAGAGCACTCGTAACTTGTAAAGCCTAAACGCCAATTTCAGTGATCTGGATGCTTCGTGAAGCTTTTGAGTTACGAACATGGGTGATTGCAAATCAAACGAAATGATCGACGAGTCTTGGTGAGTGGGACACCGTAATCTTCGTAAAGGTCGTGAGTGTCCGAATAAAGCCAAATAAAATCACATCTGTCACTTATATTGTTCCAACTCCATTTTAGAGCATCTCTAATCATAGCACTAATTTTTTATACTAAATTTAGTGTAAAGTGAAATATTCTTAAAATTTTTATATCAAATTTGGTGTTACTTCAATTATTTTACACCAAATTTTTACATTAAATTTTTTGGCAAATCACATAAAAGAACTCCTGTGATATACTTGATTATTCACCTTAGTTCCTGTGTTTTTTATTCTTTAACCTTAGCCTCTGTGTTTTATATTCTCATTCATTAAATTCAATTGGGTATTTTCGGACAAATTTACCCTTGCATTATTTAAATACAAAATTTTTTGGATTATTAGTTATTACCCTTGGATTATTACCGTATACTGGGTAAAGAAAATAACCTACTTTAACATCTGATGAAATAGAGAGAAGTTCAACACGCCGCTCCAACAACTCGCTGCCGCCGCGTCGAACCACCGTCATCATCATCCAGTCTCTTCTTCTCTGATCTTAAGCTTTTCTTCCACATTATTTCTTCCAGATTCACGCTTTTCTTCCAGCATTTCTCTCCATCACATTTTCTCCTCTGCCTTCTCTCCGTCGCATCTTCGAGATTCACGCCTCCTTGGCATCTTCCCATAGTCACTCATCTCTCGCACGTTGGGCTTCTTCCACTGGGACTCTTCTTCCACTGGTAAGTTTTTGTTTATTTCCGGAAAAAATGTCGCTCCCTCCGACGGACTCCATTTCTCTGGTTTTGGATCATTCTCTCATTTCCTTTGCAATTTTTATAAGTTGTTTCTTTGTTTCTGTGTAGGACTTTTGGGTTGTTGTTGAAGGGTGATAGCTTGCATTGTGTCCGAGAGCCTCGTTACCTCTCCAAAGTTTTTGTTCTGTTTCTTGTGACAGGTATGTATTATTTTCTGAATTGAACCTGCATTATGATACCATGTTTCTGATTTGTTGTGGGTACTTTGGATGATGCCTTGTGTTGTGTGATGTATATATTGGACAGAAATTTCACATCTTCACAGA
>JANZLX010000212.1:619023-631392 GCA_025531955.1 Erythroxylum orinocense
AAATTTTTTTTTAGTAAAACCCTCAAAGCCCTTCTCTCCCTCGTAGTTCTATAGTTTTATGTGATTCCAGACCCATCACAGCAAAATGAGGAGGGCCCAAATGTAAAAAAGAAAAGAAAAGCTGTCCTTACAAATTGTTTTTTAGTAAAACCCTCAAAGCCCTTCTCTCCCTCGTTGTTCTATAGTTTTATGGGATTCCAGACCCATCACAGCAAATTGAGGAGGGCCCAAATGTAAAAAAGAAAAGAAAAGCTGTCCTTCCAAGCATTTTCCTAGAACTCCAGGGGCTTCTCGTTTAAACTCACCAAGTTTAAGTAAGCAGAAAATTTTAATTTTGTCATCTTCACCATCGAAGAATTCATTTTCATTTCAAAGGTTAGGGTTTTTAATTCATCGAAAATGTCCGTACAATTTCTCCTTCTAAACTAGACGGTGTTGGGAGAGATTTGTAGATTAGATTTTAGATATTTGGATATTAGCAGTTATTGAGGTTCCAGTCAGCTTCTTTCTGCCGTTTGTTTCCTCGGATCTGATCATGGATTCCCGAGATTCGCCGTCGCAACCAACCGTCGCTAGTCGAGAACCGTCACCCACTGGCGGAGGAGGAGGAGGAGGGGGCAACGAAGACGATGCAGTTCTGTCACTCACCGCCGTTCTTGCTAAGGACGCCGCTCTTCATTTCCAGTTACATCGTTTCGCTGAGTGTCTGGAGGTGTTACATCAGCTCAAGCAAATGAAGAAAGACGATCCGAAAGTACGTATAGAAACTTCATATGCATTTTGTTTTTCTTTGCGGTTTTGTTCTTGGGTGTTGTGTCTTTGGAATTTGAGTCATCACTTGACGGGAAAAAAAAATTGTAGCTTTGAAATTTGAAGAGTTGGACGTTGTCTGTGGGGCCTTCTGCTTGGGGCATTATCTGGTTGCTGTGAATTGGGTTGATTTGAATTTCGCTTAATTGATTGTTGTTGTGGAGGTACTGAGGTGTGAATCACTGTTGTTTAGTAATTTTATCTAGGTTAAATTAATTGAGTTGGAAATTTTGATTTTTAAGTTGCACTATACAGAGTAGATGCAATGATTTTGAGCCTGAGACATTCGTGGATTAGGATGATCATGCTTGAAGATAGAGTGTTATGGCCGGTTTGGTAAATGCCTGTTGCAGGGATGTGGTTAACAGTCCAGGTGTTGATTTGGATTGCTTTTATTGAGATATGGAGGTTTTAGGTGGTGCTACGTGTTGATTGCTCTGTTCTCTCCATGGCTTCCTTTTGTTACCGGGGAAATTACATTTTTTGTCATTTATGGGCTTCATTATTTTCCCTTTGGGATGCCACATTTTATTTGTCAAATGAAATCGAAGATTTTCTGTGTTTCCATTTGCTGTGTGATGATGTATCTAGCATCAAGTGTTCAATCTGTGATCTAGTATATGGTAAGATTTTATTTGGCAAGCGAGGAGACATAGTTTACATTATTGGTTTGACAGCGTTGTCTTTGTTATGCTGTGAAGAGAAGAATGCCAGTTAACCTTTGTATATTTGAACAGCCATGATTGATATAGTTTTTCTTCCTATTCGATAAATATGTTCCTTTTTTTTAACTGGTTGGATGTATTCATATCATATCAACAGCTAGGCTTATTTTGGCTAATGTAGATTATGAAAGTTGCCAGCTCGAAGAAGCTAATATATTTGGGTGTCTAGCTTATCTATTTACTGTTCTGTGTTGTAACTTTTGCTGCATGTTTTATCTTAATATGTTTGTCTATATTCCTACATGATCTCCTTTTATTAGAAGACTTGCACCATTCCTCTTTAAATTTTTCCGCCTTTGTTTAAAATTGTTGAACTGTGAATGTCTTTACAGGTTCTACATAATATTGCAATTGCGGAATACTTTCAAAATGGTTCTTCAGATCCTAGGAACTTGCTTGAGGAACTCAATAATATAAAGGTATAGTATCGCTGCCTGTAGACCAATAGTTGTTTGTATATTTGTAGTTTTAGGTATGCTACGCCGTTCATGCAGTATTTACCAATTAACCTTTCAGGAATTTTCTGCTATTCTGCAGTAAAACTTCTTCCACCCATTTCTTAAATAATCAATTGCATTTACTATCCTTGAATCATAGGTCGATTTGTGACTTGAAACGAATATGATTATGTCAATCCCATCTTTCTCTTACGTTGTTCCTTTGTTTTCATCTTGAAATTGACTTGCGGGATACTGTTCATTTAAGTGCTTTGCCAACTATCTTTCTACTTTCCACTGATTTATTCGAGACTTCAGTTTGCATCGTTAGTCTGACACTCTGACTGGATAATGGTTAGTGCTTAGCATCCATTTTTAGCAGCTTAATCAAGTCCTGCTTGCTTTAACGTCATGAGTGGTAGTCTATCCTGCTTAGTAGGATGTTTTGCTTATAAAATTTGGTGAACTTCTTGTGAAAATGTTTTCTGCATCAAAGTTTACTTTATTTTTCTTGGAATTTGTTGTGAGCTTTACTTCTTTGTTTCTTGTGGTGGTGTTTGTTCAGAAGAAAAGCGAAGATCTTGCTCGTGCTTCTGGAGAACAGCTGGAAAATGCTGGCAATCTCGGGAATAAATCTAATTCGGGATCTAAAGGGAGTGGAACCACAACACATCAAATTTCCGCCTCAAATAGTGCAACTCTTGTGTACATGGATGAATTTGACCCAGCTGTTGTAACTCTCAACATTGTGAGGGCCTTTTTGCTGTTGGCTCATTACCTTGGTGATTTCTATCTGGCATGTATTGACATGTTAAATTGAACTTTTACAGGCCATCATCTGGTTTCACCTTCATGAATATAACAAGTCATTATCAGTTATAGAACCGTTGTATCACAACATTGAGCCTATTGATGAGGTACATTATCATTGCTTTTTTTTTTTTCCTGCGAGTGGTTGCTTTGTGTTTGTGTTCTTGTTTTGTGATTTTTTTTTTCTTTTGATGTGCAGACAATTGCTCTTCACGTTTGCCTTTTGTTGCTAGATGTTGCTCTTGCATGCCAGGATGCATCACAAGCTGCTGTAAGTTATAGTAAAACAAAATTTAATAATTTATACGTGCCACTTCTGTTTGCTACTTTTTGTGACGTACTCGATTTAGGATACTCATGCTTTGTGATGAGAGTTATCTTCTATATTCCTTGGTTTCATCAACTGCTGCTCACTGGTATATATTATGAAAATAAGCCTGATTGAAAACAGTTTTAAGGATGAGAGCATATTGGTAGGGGTATGATATTTATATGAATTCATGAGTTCATATTTGGGCCATTAGTTGTGGATTTGAATATATAGTGACTGTTGTATTGATTGATTTCACGGCTAACCTCAAATTTCCATACCAATCTTTTCTTCTTATTTGACAATGCATAAGCTAGCATCAATCTAGTATGTAAATTGTGTTGTTTCATTTATGCATCCTGACCTGACCCCATGTTTTAGGATGTGTTGATTTATCTAGAAAAGGCTTTTGGTGTTGGTGGTGTAACTCAAACTGACAATGGAAGCACATTACCGCAACAATCTGCAAATTTAGTTGGGAAGTCCTCAATTTCAAGCAGCTCATCAACTATGGATGCTACTAATTCGGATTTATCTCCTGGTGGAAGTACCTTGGAAAATTCTTTATCTAGAAGTTTATCATTATCAGAGGAGACACTCGAGTATGAAACAATGTTTTCGTTAGAAATTGATGGACAGAACTTAGCAAGGCCAGCTGGTTTTTCATCTTCACATGATCTATTGAGGAATCCAATCGATGATTCTATGTCTAGTATTGATTTGAAGCTCAAGTTGCAGCTTTATAAGGTGCGGTTTCTACTGCTGACCAGGAATTTAAAACAGGTAAAACGTGAAGTGAAGCTTGCCATGAACATTGCTCGTGGAAGGGACTCATCTATGGCTCTCCTCTTGAAGTCTCAGCTAGAATATGCCCGTGGCAATCACCGTAAAGCTATCAAACTGTTGATGGCTTCAAGTAATCGGACAGAAGTTGGAATTTCAAGCATGCTTAACAACCTTGGGTGCATTTACTTTCAGCTTGGGAAATATCATACGTCGTCTGTCCTCTTTTCTAAGGCCTTGACTAGTAGTTCATTGCTAAGGAAGGACAAACCGCTGAAGATGCTAACTTTCTCACAGGATAAATCTCTTCTAATTGTATATAATTGTGGTGTGCAGCACTTGGCATGTGGGAAACCCTTGCTAGCCGCACGCTGTTTTCAGAAAGCAAGTATGGTTTTTCATAATCGATCCATCTTGTGGCTGCGGCTTGCTGAATGCTGTCTGATGGCTTTAGAGAAGGGACTTATAAGTGCTCATCGGGCTTCATCAGACAAGTCAGAAATTTTTGTTCATGTCATTGGCAAAGGAAAATGGAGGCATCTTGCAATAGAAGATGGGATTTCCAAAAATGGTCATGGAAGTTCAATTGAGAGGGAGGATTTGATTTTGTCCAGTGACCGTCAATCTACACTGTCTATTTCCCTTGCCCGTCAATGTCTATTGAATGCACTGCATTTGATGGACTCTTCGGTCTTCAATCAGTTGAGCTCTGGTTTGCCTACTGATTTGTCTTTGGAGGAAAATGAATCAAGTGAAGCAGGATCTGTGAAGAATTCAAACCACAAGAATCTAACAAGCCTTGATTACAAAACAGCTATTTCAGCAGGCCTAACTCAAGCTAATGCAAATGGAGATGCAAAAGAGCAGAAGGTTGGAACATGTCAGGAGATTTTGCAGAACTCCGTCTCTTTCTATGAAGATATTCACAGGAAAGAAAATCATATGATTAAGCAAGCTCTTCTTGCTAACTTGGCATTCGTTGAATTGGAGCTGGAAATTCCTGAGAAGGCCTTGTCCACAGCAAAGTCTCTCTTGGAACTTCCAGAATGTTCAAGAATTTATATATTCCTGGGTCATGTATATGCTGCAGAGGCTCTTTGCTTACTCAACAAGCTTAAGGAAGCTGCTGAACATTTGGCGCATTATTTATCTGGAGGAGAAAATGTTGACATACCCTTCAACCAGGAGGACTTTGACAGTTGGCGAGTTGAGAAGACATTCGATTGTGAAGAGCTGAATGGTGTGCCAGTTGCTGCAAAGAATTCTTCACCTGAGGAATCGCAAGGTATTGTGTTCCTCAAGCCAGAAGAGGCACGCGGAACCATTTATACAAATTTTGCCACTATGTTTGCTTTGCAAGGTGACTTTGAGCGGGCTCATCTTTTTGTGTCTCGAGCATTAGCTCTTATACCTGATAGTCCACAAGCCACTTTGACTGCAGTTTATGTGAATCTTTCACTTGGTAAGTCTCAAGAAGCTATTGAACAGTTAAAGCAGTGCAGTCGAGTGAGGTTCCTCCCAAGCAGTGTACAATTGAATAAGTTTTGATGGTTGTATCAGTGACATTCAGTTTATGTGTCTGGCTCTCATTTGTTCAGGTTAGCAGGTAGATCAGCAATCCTTTAAACAGGATGTGTAATATATATAGTTCAATCAGAGAATAAATTTCCTTTTCTTTTTCAGGTCTAGGTTCATTAGTTGGTGTGGCTGTGTGTTTTGAATAGAGCAGATGCCCACCATTGACATTTATGTTGTGAGCATTTCGAATTGAAACAGAAGAAAAAGAAACCAGTTATCGATTTATTTAAGTTCTGATTGTTCTCTGAAGTCTCCTGATTGTTGCATGCACGATAGTTTTGAGGAGTTGATATATCAAAGGATAGGGTTTCATAATCTTCTGATGAGTCGTACCGAAATTTGGTCTGTTATTGTTGCTGTACTGAAAAAAAGTATCCAATTTTGACTTACAGTTCTCAAAATTAGCTTATAGATTGAGCTCTTATAGGATGGTTGCTTTAAACAGGGTTGACCTTTCTGTGATGGGTTTATGGTCTTAATTTCCTTTCTCGGATCGATACAATCTTGTGAAGTTCTAGCAAAGTAGCTCTTTACTTTTCCAGAAAACAGAGGCCCCTTGTGTCCAGAAAACAGGGACTTCAGTCTCCCCCCTAGTACTTGCTTATGAGTGGGAAAAACAAAAGAAGTTGCACAATTAGTACATGGGGTCTGCTGATTGGTTTAGTCATTTCATAGCAACTAGAAGAGTACTAATTGGAGAATGTGTGCAAGTTGGTTCTCTTTTGGATCCATCACACTGACCTTTGAAGCTGTTTTGTGGCCATTAAGGGTAACAAAACAAACTTTCTTGTACTAATCCTATCGGAAGGCACCAAAGGATCTTCAACATTCAAGCAACATGACATTAGCTGCACTAATGAGGAATCTATATAGCCAATGTGGTAATAAGACAAATTAAGTTCATGTGCCTATGGCTTTTAAAGTGGTTTCCTAGTTCCTTAACCATAGCTAAAATATTGGTTATTCTCATTAACCAAAATGTAAATATTAATGATCTTAAGACTCCATAGTTAGAAACTTCTGAAAAAAATACATCAATAGGAAGGGGAGGAGATATATTTGAGAAGTGGGATCCAATTGTTTCCTAAACTGTTTTTTATTTGTTTTTTTTATAACAATAAAACCTGTAATTATATTAAATAAATCAATAAATTAATAAAGATGCATTTGGCCTTGTCTTGTCAGGTCATACTTGACAGTGACTTGATATTACATTGGCTTTTGCAGAAAGAAAAAGGAATTGGTAACCTACACATAAACAAAAGTACAATTACAAAAGGTCCTCTATTCACATAACTTCACCTTCAATGGATCTAGCAAGGAAATTGTTTCCTTTTTTTTTATATATAAATAAAAGTGGGTATATTTTAATCTTGAAGGTGAAACCAGAAAAGCTGAGTTCAAACAGAGTTACGGAAACCAACATGAGAAATGCTTCTATCGTGCAAGTGCCACCAAGTTAGTAATTTGGAAGATGACCCATGTAAGAAGAAACCACAACCAGTTCCTCTCTCAAATTATTGGTGAGAGTCTATCTGAGAAGTTGCTGTAAGCTAATGGGAAAAGAAATGATGTTGTAACAGGAAAAAGTTGCTTACACATCACCATATGTATTTTAAGTTTTTCAGTGCATGTGCATGGAAACTGATAAGACCTTGCAGGCCTTTTATGTCTCTAGATCGTTCACATTGCTATTGTTACTGTTTCAGGAAGCTGGTGGGGTTTCATAAGCCCATAGGAAACCTAAAACCAGCGTCCACAACAGTAACTTTGTGTCTGCTTATCTACATGCATGATTCTTTTCAATGATTGTCGTTTATCGGCTCAAGATACAATACGTTTCCACTTGTGAACCAGAAGCTTTAATCAGATTTTTGTTTTCTGTGTGTGGTTATAGTCTTAATGGTGATAAGTATGATATAACCAGAATTAAGAGATCTAACACTAAACACCTACATCATATAGAAAATGAAAGAGAGTGATTGCTTCACTTTGCCTTAAGATAAAAAAGAGCAAACCACACATGGAATTACAATCTTATAATTGAAACAAATGGTGCACAATAAGCCAAACATTAATGAATAACATTACAGAAAGATATGTTGGTGAAGGAGGGATCAACTAGGCTCGACATCCTATCATGTCGATTCGAACTTTCAAGGTAGTCATCAATCTGGCTAATCTGCAGATACAGGAAGGAGATTGTATCAGTAAACTGACAAAGAACATGAACTTCTTATTTAAGATAATAGATAAGTTTATAGACGGCCAAACTTCCAAACTTCCTTATAAACAATGCATGAATGTTCAGTTTTCGTAGAAGTTTAGGATCTTGTTAATGTGAACTGCCTCAAACGCAGCAAAAGATTATCAGGTTAAGACTCAACTTAGATCTAAAGAGAGCAAGTGTATCCAGGAGGGGGTGTCTTCCCACAGGTAACCAGGAGTTGAAGAGCAAGAGGGACATAGATGTTAAGGTTGAGAAGCTTCAACTTGAGAGTGGTGCACAAGCAGACAGCTGCTTCAAGCTCAACAAGTCCTTGAAGAACTGGACAACATTCGTTAACAACTGGGTCACCAAGGCCAATGTGCACTAGCCCACCAAGAAGATCAACACAAGCACCAAGCTTTAATGTATCAATAGGGCAAGCAGGCTTGGAAGATGGTGGAGATGGGCATGGAGTACCCTTTGGTGGTTTTGTCAATGGAGGGATTGGCACTGTAGGAACAGTCACAGGAGGGACTGGCACTGTAGGACCAGTCACAGGAGGCAGATTGATTGGAGGCTTAACAATGGGAGGAAGAGTAATGGGACCTTTCGGAGACTTCCCTTTAGGGCTTTTATGCTTAGGTTTTGGCTTCTCACAGGAACCACAGCCTAGAATGGGAGAGACTGAGGAAATGAACAGCATGCAAATGAGAAGGAGAGCTGAGATTTTGGAGGCGTCCATGTTCCTGATTCTCTTACTCAACTTGGGTAGTAAGAAAGAAACACAAACACTATGAGTATTGATTGATAAGAGTCTGTGTAGAGGTTTAGATGTTATATAGTTGCACTGAGGAGTGCAAGAAAACAAAAACCTTGGAACCAGTTCACGTGAACTTGGGCTTCCCTCAAAATAAAAAAGGCAGCTGCCAAACTTTGCTAGTTGTCAATCACTCAATCACCATGCACAATGCTTTCTTTCTTTTCCTTTTTCCAATTTTCATATTCATACTGTAACAGTCTTGTTCTTCTTAAGCCTCATCAATGTTTGCATTAGCTTATTTCAGTTCATTTGATTAGCAAATTATATTAACTCTTTATTATTTGATGTTTGATAAAATTAATTATTTAGTCTATTTATATGTAACATAACTTAAAAAAATTATAAAGATATAAATATTATACATCTTAAAATTTTGTTGAATATTCTTATAAGAATTTATATTTTAAATATTTAATTCTAAAACATTAAGTTTATAACTCTAATAAAAAAATAGAATATATAATAATAATAATAGTCACAACAACAACAACAACAACAACCACCATAATAATAATAATAATAATAATAATAATAATAATAATAATAATAATAATAATTCAGCAGCCTCAAATTCTATAGCAGAAAATAGTTGTGAAACCTTTCTGTGTATTTCATTATTAATCTTTGTACATTGTTTCGATTTATATACATGATCGTCTAAACTAGTATATTGAGCTAATCTTGATAATTAACTAACTGAAAGAAAACCGCTAACCGCTAACAATAATTAATCATCACTAGTGTTCGCGAGGACCAGCGAATCCTTCAAGCTGGTTTTCATGTTGTTGTTGGCACGTCTTATTGAATTCAGATCTTCAGTCCAGTTTTACTCTGTCTTATTCTGTCTCATGAAATCTCAGCCATTTATTTTGCGAACTTCACGCGAATTCTATGCGGAACCCATGTAAATAAATAGCTGAAATTTATTAGACACAATAAGACATCATAATATTAGACATAAGATTTAAACTCCTCCTGATTGTGTAAGAGGTTGGGCGAAAATTAAGGGTATTATAAGAAAGGTTAATCAGTTAATCTCAAAACGCTAATTACAAGCAGCTTCTATAATATTAGTTGGTTAGATTGAATCAGCCAATCCAACCAACTAACAACTAAATAAATTAATAACATTTTATAAAATCAATAAGTTAATTTTAGTCAATTAACTAAAGAATAACTAATCAACCAACAACCAAACAGGGCCTTAATCTTTCACCAACATTACCATGCACTGTATCATGGGATTTAAAAGTAGATCTTCAAGTTAGCCAAATCTTTCAAGCCAACTCAAAGTTTGAAACATCTGGTAGTTTGTCATGTTTATATTTTTTTCCTTCCAAAGTTCAAGATTAAGTACTCGAACATTATCTTGTCAATATACAAGTATTAGATATGGTTTAAACTATAATTTGTAGGAGCATCACTTTCTTAATTGTGTCAGGTTATTAATTCTGTTTAAGTACTCAACCATTAAGATTCTAATTAGTGATTGTTTAATGTTAAATGAATCATTCTTCTCCTAATCTAGCAATCATGAATCTTATCCTATTCTTAAATTAACTATGAACTATCACACGAGGGCATCAATACTGACACTACATACACTGGTTAGATTATATACTGGATCCTGTTTTTGAATGGTCTTCTAATCTTTTTTTTTAACTTATCGCTTGCCTCGTAAATTTCATGATACAGGTTTTAGCCCTCAGATCATGTCTTCTTTTTCTGAATTCTGCATAATTTTTTACATAACCGTCTTGGTTCTCTGCTAAAGTTCCAAAAACCATTTTCAGGCAAGTGAAACACGAATCAGATTTAAGCATGGAACCAACTTCCTTCCTATTATGAAGCTCATGTGAATGAAACAAAGGGACCTGTCTTTGAATTACATGGAGCATTTGGGACATGTGACTGGTTATTAATATATTATAAGCATATAATATAAGACACAAGTTTCCTAATCAATCCTGAAACCTATAACAGATCTTGGATTTTAACACCTTAAGCTCAAAAGGGTCGGCCTTCATTTTTGATAATCTTTTACTTGCACGTTCATATTTATGTCTCATATTGTAAATCCCAAGAACAATTTACGGTGTACCCATTATTCGACAGATATCCACTTGAGGTTGAGAAGTTTTCAATGGCTTCCAAATATAGATTTCTGTGAACTAAGAACATATAAAGTTACATCAGTTAGTGGAGGCCTTTCTCCTTTTTCACTTTTTGACTAATGGATCTCTATATCTAAGTCATTAAAAGAAGCTTGTGAAATAGTGTTCATTTGTCTACAGCTTCGCTTAATATCTATGCTCGCTTACAAGGCTCTACAAATTCTCTGAACCCACCTCATCTGATATGAAACAGAAACAACCGTAGGGCCAGATTTTGATCGTTTAGAAGAAGAACTTGGACCAAAATTTCCAAAGGGTCATGATTGATCGTATTTTCAAACTAGGTCCACATAAAAGATGCCTATCTGTCTATAACGACTTGACCTTTCTTCTTTTTCTTTTTATGGTGTGAAGGTGACGGTAGATACGCGATTATATCTACAGTACAAACAGTGCTAGAGTAAGGAGACAATTATAAAAATTATGCAGAAAATGATATCACATGGAGGATTTAAGTAGCAACTTGTATAAAACAAACCCAGAAAGCTGAAGTTTCATTAGATCAAGTTGCTTTCTTCAATTATTGGTTCAGTCCAAACTCTACTTGCTTATTTACTTGCGCATATTTCCTTATATAGCAATTAAGGGTATGTCTCAAATGCAGAAGGGAACAGTACAGCAAGGCAAGCATGTGAAGATGGTGGTTGGAGGTAAGAGAGAAAGAGAAGATGAATGTGTGTATTAAATACACATGAATGAGTGAGAGAGACAGAAAGAGGCAGGCGTGGCCTTCTCAGAGATGGTGTCCCTCTGCGGATCATTTGTAGTTTTGTGAGTCCGTGATTCTGCTTTCCTCATCTTGATGTGATTGGTCTATCCTCTCTCTCTCTCCCCCCAACACACAACCCTCTTGTCATTGCCAAATCACTGTTTTTCGTCATGAGATTAAAACTAATGAGAATGATTCAAAGAAAAAAGAGATGTTACCACTGTCTGCAGATATTTCTAATGACAAGATAAGAATGTGTTGCAAAGAAGATGAACATGAGGTTTGATCTGAAGAAATGAATTAATATATGAAACGCTGGTTTTTAGAGTCATCAAGAGTTGTTGATTATTCATAATCACTGGTTTATGCATAATCAAGAAGATGGAGCAATTCAACCTCAGTTTCTTATAAGGTTTGACCTGATAATCATTGGATAGTGTAGGACCTGCGATTTCTGTTATTTTAGAGCTATGGACAAACTTATACTGCAGTGATCGTACACTGAGATGGACACACAGAGTGAAGTGCAAAGTTTTTGTTTGATTTTGCATAGAGACTGAGCAAGAACGTTCATTAACTTATGATGAGGGCACTATTTCATGCAGAAGATAACTTGTAGAAATTAAGAACACATGCACATGCACTTGAATCCAAAATTATCTTGTTCATTTTGTTGGTAAATCATATAGGTACATTATGAAAGGGAAGTCTCGTCAGGAAATAGCAATATATAAAGTTTCTGCTAATGGAGGACACCAACATCTGTTTTTAACCACAGACAAATTCCCAGGTAATAGACAGAGAGAAGAAACAGGCAATAGTTATAAGCATACGTCTTGTCTGAGGTATCCATGTAATTGTAACGACTGCAGTAAAATCCAACAATTCAGATCTTCTCTCTTAAATGAATGGCTCACAGTAAGTTTCTGTGTAGGGAGTGTTCCTATGGGGTCATGATGTATTGGTTGAGGTAACAATTAAAGTACATTCCCTGCAAATTTTTT
>JANZLX010000212.1:631492-645524 GCA_025531955.1 Erythroxylum orinocense
GCGCAGACAACAACCAAACAGCGTTTCGGACAGGACTTTTATGTCCTTGTCCACTGTCCGCAGGGGTGCGGACTGTAACCATACGCAGGGTAAGTTTCTGTGTAGGGACTGTTCCTATGGGGTCATGATGTATTGGTTGAGGTAACAATTAAAGTACATTCCCTGCAAATTTTTTATGAGGTGATCACAAGAATCTGGTACAAATTGAGCACTAAGTCTGAGATATAATGCACATGCTCTTGCTACCTCAGACTAAAACGAGAGTAAGTACTAAACTAACTAGACCAGACTAGACTCTTCTCTTGTTGGTTGCCCAAACGAAAACCAATAATGTCACCTTGAGTTATGGTCCACATGTTCCATGAAACATGTATCCTTTTTCTCCTTTTTAAAAAGCCTTTGCAACAACCCTTGAAGGGTTTCTTAGGAAAGTATGGGATGAATAACTTTTCCTTCAGTTTTTGAGTTTCTGCCAAGCTGTTCCAGCAATGATTCCAAGTTTTTTCAGTGATCAGTTTGTGGGAGGGTCTGATAATTCAGGACTGAAGGGTCGACCCTGCCTAGGACCCAAAGACCATAAAATTAGATAGAATGTGTTTAGGATTCTGTATCATAGGTTGCATTATTATTTACAAAAATTGGATTAATCTTGGCCATCTTGAAAGATCAAAATCAAATTACTAACAGGAAAAGTAATGTTTCAGAAAAGGAGTTCTTCTTCCTTCTGCTCTTTGACATCATCCGCATTCACTCACAATTTTACTCGCTAGCTGATGAAAGAAATTTTCAGGTGTTCCTGACACACCCGATCCTGACTTGAAATTTACAGAATTTCGTGTGAATGAACCTGGACCAACATGAGCGCTACATCTTGATTCTAAATCAATTCTGAAGTTCTCTTCGTACAGTTATGCTGTAACTGTATATTGATCTATCACCATTCACGTAAGGAACACTATGACTTATAAAATTTGTTTGGAAACCTCAGGTTTTGTACCACTTGGAAAGGAAATTGCTTCTTAATAGTTTATTTATCTACTATAAGGAAAGAACACGAAAATCATGGGTAACAGTAGACAACCTACTTTAAACAAGAGAGAGCACGCATTAGATGTGATTTCCAAGTTAGAGATTGGTGAGCAGAAATTTGTACTTGTTATAAGTTCCTTATCGTACTCAATCCTGCAAGTTTAGGAAGTTATAAGTTCTCTGCCATTTGCCAAAAATGTTAACTAACTAGATGTCACCTTGGTCTGAGTCATTTTCAGACACTTGTTTCTGTTACATAAAATCCTGAAATGGAGAAGAAAAGCAAATTCAGAGAAGGGTCTACAATGCAACATCCACTTCTTCTTGTCTTCACCTTAGTCTTAGGTTTTCTTACGATGGACCCTTTTCGACTTGGACCAGTTGGAGGTCATGACTTTAAGCCTGTGAAGCATGACATTGCACCTTATAGGCTTGTCATGAGGAACTGGCCAAGAGACAATAGCAGCAGACTAGGAGATGGAAAGCTAGAGTTTGTGGATGAAGTTTTTGGCCCCGAATCTTTGGAATTCGACAACCTAGGACGTGGTCCTTACTCGGGTTTAGCTGACGGACGCATTGTTAGATGGATGGGGGAAGATGTTGGCTGGGAAACTTTTGCTGTTGTAACTAGTAATTGGTGAGTACTATCAGCGATTTCAAATTCATCTTATTAAGTTTAGCAATCAACTTGGTACCACTGAATCACATAAAAACACCAAGGAAATGTCTGTAGAGTCTGCAGAAAAGATGTTTCTGCAAATCTCTGTAGTTACAGAAATGGAATTATACTAAAATGGTATTGCCTAAAGCAGGATTTTGTTCAAGATACGTTTCATCAGGGAATTAAGATTAAGATCTAGGAGTCAAGTTTATCTATGATTTATGCTTATACTTGCTTAATTATATTGGGAGATCTGTTGGAAAGGTCACAGGAGCTTTGTTCTAAAGGGGTAGATTCAACCACATCTAAGCAATGGAAGCATGAGAAAAGGTGTGGTCGTCCCTTAGGACTAAGGTTCGATAAAACCAGTGGAAACTTGTACATTGCAGATGCTTACTATGGCCTTCTAGTTGTTGGACCTGAAGGAGGGCTTGCTACTCCTTTGGCTACTCAGGTGGAAGGAGACCCTATACTCTTTGCAAACGACCTTGACATACACAGCAATGGATCAATCTTTTTTACAGACACTAGCAAGAGATATGATAGAGTGTAAGTGGTTTAGTCTACGGGTTTGATTATACAAAGGTTTTGTGTTGGTATCAGGAATTTGTCTGCACTTTGCAGGAACCACTTCTTCATATTATTGGAAGGAGAATCCACTGGTAGACTTCTGAGATATGACCCTCCGACCAAAACAACTCATCTAGTATTGGATGGCTTGGCATTTCCAAATGGGGTTCAGCTCTCTGGGGACCAGAGATTCCTCTTGTTCACTGAGACAACCAATTGCAGGTAATCAAGGCTCAATCACTCTGCCGTCTTCAGTCGGTAAAAGAACGTAGATTTCACTAGTGTCAAATCCTTTTTATGTTCTGACATTGTATGAAACATATAAAGAGAAACATAACAGGGCTTTGGTGAGATATTGCAGGCTGATGAAATACTGGCTGGAGGGTCCAAAAACTGGAAAAGTGGAGCTTGTAGCTGACCTGCCAGGTTTTCCAGACAATGTAAGGCTTAATGAAAGAGGTCAATTCTGGGTCGCAATAGATTGCTGCCGGACCGTAGCACAAGAAATTCTCACACACCATCCATGGATCAGGAATATATACTTCCGGTTACCGGCCCGAATGAGCTTCTTAGCCAGAATCATGGGGATGAGAATGTACACAGTTATATCTCTTTTCAATGAGAATGGAGAAATCTTGGAAGTTCTTGAGGATCCAAAAGGTGTGGTGATGAAGTTGGTGAGTGAAGTTCGAGAGGTACAAGGAAAGCTGTGGATTGGAACTGTGGCTCATAATCATATTGCAACCCTCTCATATCCTTAATGCAGGAAATTAAGCTTCTTGATGAAATCCATTGTTTAGCTATGCTTAGACAAACCTGTAGAGACTAGACTTGAGTGATTTAACGATGAAAAACAAAACAGAAAAGAAAAAGAGAATGTTATGCGCACAAACCCAACTGTGCAAGTGTTCCCTTGTAATGACAAGTTTGCCAAAGGAATCATGTATCAGTGACCTGGCTGGAGGGAGAGGAGTTGAAGTAGTCGAAGAATTTCAACTGTGTTTTCAGTTACTTCCTTTTGATTTGTTCCATTTTAGTTAATTACTCAGTATGTAGTGTAGTGGCTCCTACTTTGTAAGAAGCCGCTATTTTTCTTTGTGTACTTACGCTGGAGTTGAGAATGGAAGTGGGATCTGAAAATTTTCAACATTCAAGTTCTGTCGTTAAGAGATCGAAAGGTTCTCTCATTTAACGAGCCTTTATTTTCTTTACAATTCACCATTGGTCCTAAAAGCAGAAAGTCTAGAAAACATTGGCTGCTTCATACCTCGCAGGATTGATGGTAATCCTGTAACCAGATCCCAAAGGGGGACCATAACAGAGAATCAGCTTTCATGTCAGCAATCACAGTTTATAGCAATATAGTTTCTTATGCACATCAAGCAAAATAGCATAATCTATCCCTGGAATAGGTAACATTATAATGATTGAACAGCTAGTTTGGAAGAAGAAGCTTGTATTAACGGATTGAATTCCATCGACATATATCACAATAAAGGTAAAAATGTGGAAACTTTACAGAAATTGATCAAGTCCCAGGATTATTTAATCAAAGTCATCAACTTTAAGCCACTCATTTGACTCAACATCTGAATCTTTATCGCGAGAAGTTGACTGCCTAGCCTTGTGGTTTCCATCTTTTGTCTCAGAATTTTCATTTAACTGATCCCAATCACTGGATCCAGCCGGTGAAGGAGCCCAGGTGCCAGATATGGGTCTAGAATTGGATGGTCTAATAGACCGATCATTTTCATCATCTTCCAAATCACTGAATGAGACATCATCTTCATGTTCAAGTTTCTTTTGCTTATCAGTGGAAGTGCCTGTATCAATATCAGACTCTTCCAACCACTGCTCCGTATTGTCCTCATCACCAATTTCGAGCCCTTCAGTTGCACTAACAATCTCAGTAACCTCCTTGTTGGGTGAAGAGTTTTCCCTTTCCATAATGCCGGTTTTATCTATCTCTTTTGATGTATTAAGAGTACTAGAATTCTCTGCAATATCGACCTTTTCATTTCTCTTGGTTTGCAGCTTCTGCAGAAGTACATTTCTTGTTTCTACAATCTGTAAATAAGTCGGAAAGTAATCCAGATATAGTGAGATAAAAAATGTTGTGGCACGAAGTATTAAATGGCACATTTATTACGTATGTCTGCAAAATACCGCCAGATTTGGCATATGGAAGTTAAATCCTTACTGAGACTGAGAGAGATTGAATATTAGAAGTAACAAGAATATTATAAGGTGAAAGAACTAGCAAAATCAAGAAACTGAAAAGAACTTGCCTGAGGAGTTGAAAGAATTTCGTAGTCATATTCATTCAGTCTTGGAAGTAACAATATAAAATACACCATCCAAAACTTTTCATCTTCCATGCAACTGCTAAGTTTATCTCTAAGAGCTCGGAAACTAGGAACCAATTGTTCAATAGTTGAAGCATGCTCCTTCTGAGCATCAGCCATTCTGAAATCTGAAAGACATAAGATCAGCACTCAAGGTTATTGGATGCAGTACAGAGCCATTGCATTGAAACTACATTTCCAATAGCAATATCTTGTAACAATTGGACAAGTATCGTCATTTGGTCACCAGGAACCGAAAATTGACAATTAGAACAAAATTCTTGCTCTCTGCAAGCCGCATCCTGACATCTGTTCTCCTCCCAAATAATAGAAGCCTCCCAACATCAAAGTAAGTCCAGAAACTCACCAAGGAACTGTATGGTGTCTCATTCTTGTGTACACGTAAAGTCTCACAAAACCAACAGTAATGAACTGCTCAACTCAAATCGCCACCACAAAAATGCATCAACACAAAACAAACTTGAACAAATTTTGCTTGCAGATACTGGCCTACATACAGGAAAACTCACATTGCACATGAAATCACTCCTCAAAACTAATGTAGCAATTAACATTCGTGAACATGGACGCAGATAAATGAAGATAAAAACTTTTCTGTCAAATTGAATTTGTAATAAAATCAACGTTCAACGAACTCTGCGCAAAATTTCACTTTTATAGAAGTTAAAAGAAATAAAAAGAACAGAGCATTACCATTTTCTAGCGACAATGGAAAATCAGTCCAACACTCAGGCTTCCTCGAAATCTCCTTAACAAAATCAACCACATCCTCCGTAATTCCCGGTACGTACTCCTCATCGCCGTCAACTTCACCTTCACTGCTATCCTCTTCTTCTTCTTCAATAACTCCATTCCTCTGATCAGAGCTCAAAAACATAGATGTGAATTTGGAGACCTCACCAACTGAGAGCAAAGAGAGGCCGCTCTTAAAGCTGCCTTTCAATTCCGCGAGATCGTTGCGGATCCCGATAAGGGTCTGCGACGGCATCGACGTAGACTCCTCATCAACGGCGGAGGGCGACGGCGGCGATGGTGGAGGAGCAAAGAAGTTAGCAACGCCACGAAGTTGCCGGCCAATTGTTTCTCCGATCACCGAAAGGTCCTCTTTTACACCGTCGGGGCTTTGTTCCTCTTCTCCCTCCTCCGACCCATCACCACCTAGCGGTCTCCGCTCCGGTGATGACGTGGAAGAATCTGGAACACTGGATTGAAGAGACCTGAAAATCCAAGACATTCCCTTTTCCTGCCTCTTTCACTATACTATTTCCAATTGAGAAAGGAAACTAACACAGAAGAAGATAGAAGATTTGATGATACTTCAAATTGAAAGCTCTTCTCTGCAAACCTGATGAAAAGCGTTAATGGAGTTTTTGGGATTCGGGAATTAGAGAGGTTTCAAGGATAAAGTTTGGATCTTTCTTCGAGTTGTAGCAATCTGGTGCCAATCACATCCATCTCCAACTCTTTCCGTAACCTCACTTTGCTTTTGCAGCTTCTCTCCTTGTTCCTTTCTTGGATTGGGTACTGAATAATGATTGAGACATTTAATTTGTGCTGTTCTTATTAATTAATTAATTAATTTAATTAGCATTTAGAAGAGGCCCAAAACCTATCTCTATTTGGGTTTAGACCGGCCAATGTCAACTCAAATCTGTACTTTGAATAATCTTTTATTAGTAGGGTTTTAGGGTTTCCAAAAATAGATTGGTTTGAATTTTCTTCTAACCTTAGAATATCTCACCTTTAAGGTTTTCTGCTTTAATTTTCGTAAAAATCAATCACAGAACAAATAAATTCATTACACATACAATGAAAAACCAATCTCCCTCTATAAGTTAAGAGGTTGAAACTTAAAGAAAGAGGGTCTGATATTAGTATTCACCTTCTGCAGAATCACCCTTCCAAGAATTCAGGAAGACTAGAGAGTTATGTTAAGCTGACCTATGAGAAATTAACTTACACTTTTGTTTTTTGTAACGGTCAAGCGCGTATTAAGTAAATCACCACACCAAATGCATAAAATAGTCTGTAAATCACGTGATTAGACAAAATAGCAAGAAACCAAACTTTGTTCCTTTGCCTTTCTCTGCAATTGAAACCTATACTCAAAAGTTCGCAGAAATTTGCTCTCAGAAAGCATTAATGTCTGGTAAGACGAGACATGAAGTTGAAGCAACTAAGATAATCATAGTCAAGAGATAATGCTTTGGTGTCTCTTTGTTACATAAGTGTTAATTACAACAGGAATTACATATAATCTCTATCATCTACAAAAATCATTCTTATAATTTCCAACATAACAACATAAAGAGTTCCTGCTTAAGCAAACATGAACAGTAAAGCAGGTTGAGAAAATGTCCGTATTGCGTTATTACTTGTCTTCATCAAGTAAAAGACAACTAAATCAAAGCCCTGCCTCTCGCTAATTATTCAACAAAGAATTTCATTCTATTTGGCTACTGCACATAAAACATATCATACACAGCTGCTCAGTATGCACTCTATCCAAGATCATGACTCCAAAACTGGCCAACAACGAATGTTTTGTCTTCCAAAATGTTTCAGGATGAATAAACGTGTTCTTTGTTTGATGCAGCTAATAAAGGCCTGTATATGGATTATATGCTTGGACGGGTGGGACACCTTGGCCATATTGATGAACACTGGCTCCATAAGGATTTGCAAAAGGATTTGAAGGTTGTTGTTGTTGTTGTTGTTGAGGATTCATCATCATCATCATCATCTGCTGCTGCTGCTGTTGCTGATGGAACATGAAAGCCTGTTGTTGATTGGCCATTGCAGCCATTTGAACTGGATTGGGTGCGGCCACTCCATTGGAGGCAAAGAAGGGATCATAAGTTGTTTGCATCATAGGGGCAGCCACTGGGGCCGGTTCCCAAGGATTGTAACTTACTGGTTGACTATTTCTTCTAATTGCATCATCATAGAGGCTATCCAATGTAAGTTTATCTAGACCTCCAACCTTTCAGACGAAAATAAATCAATAGCATTAGTGCATGCAATAGCTAGCATCCATCAAAAAACTATTCCAGGATGGAATGAAGGACAAACAGAGAAGTCAAAAGCCGTAAATTTACCATTTTGCTAGCAGTTGTGGCGTTTTCATTCGAACTCGGGGCTGTAACAAGAGCGAGCTCCCAGCCAGTAGTTCCATTTCCTTCGGTTGGAACAGTAGCGCCAGGTTGGTCAACTGTATCAACAAAAGCACAGCAGAATTAAGACTGCTCAAAGTTGCAACAAGCTACCGAGACAAAGGATATGACAACTCGAGTTAGTTCTCAATCCTTTATGAGATTTTCTTGACATCTTAGGATTCATTTTTTGATATTTGATTTCAACATAGAGTAATTCCTAGACACAAACATGTAATTCCATCTGGTTCAAGTGTAAAATATAGGTACTTCATATTCCGCTCTTCCACGAATTCTCTGGCAGTCAATTCCTTGGTTCAAATTGCAAGGTAGAATTTGGTTTGCCACACACAGATCTTGACATGCAATCTCTTCAAGGTTAGGACTTGACCATGTTTCGTTATTCATTAAACAATGACCGGGTCCTGGAGTTTGTAAACTTATTATGAGCCAAAGATTTGTTTACGAAGCAAAGCTCATTTTCTGAAGCGCCTGCTCATGCTTGCATATTCAAAAATGAAACAGATTATCATGGTCCCATATAGAGGATCTGGTTATGAGTCGTTGAAGAGTGCAGTTGTACTCGTGGAACTGTTGCTGCAAAGAACTGTTGTTAGTATTTCTACCTTTTTTATTAGGATTGGGCATGAAGGGAATGAGAACTTATTTAGAGAGAACTCTCCGATCTCTGGAGGCAAAAACTTGCCTCTGTCGTTTTCCTCTATTCATAATATATAGGCGTTAATCCCACTGTTGCAGTTGCAATAATTAACTACTATCAGGACTTAAAGAAAAATAACTACAAGAATGCTAAAATTAAAAAATGACGAATTCCAAACTATTCCTCAACAGATATCGATATTATTCAAAAAAAATCTAAAACTACTATGAACTATAACTCTACACTTTGGAAGGTTAGCTTACCAACTGGAACAACAGCCAGAGCCAGGGCATTTTTCTCATCCAGTTCGGAAGCAGCTGGCACAGGATCATCCAAATCCTGATAAGCAAAAAGGAATAGAAAATGCACAAGTAGTATGGTCAAAATTTTCTTAAGAATATAAGTTACGTGCAAGGTTTTGAGTCGCAGACAAGTACCAACAAATCAGGTGCTTGAACGACAGGCACTTTATCCTTTACTGGTTCAGGTGGTGGCGGAGAGGGTGCAATCTCCTGCTTTACCTCCTCTTCCTTCTTGTACTCGACAGTTAGAACTTCCTTGGTTGCAATTTTGGTGTCAGCAACCTACTTCCCAAAGCTCATAGTTGTTACTTTGTAATATTGCAAAACTAAGGAGGCATAGGAAATGCCAAAAACAAAAAAACAGATTCAAATGTCCAAATTGTGGTAGGACGAGGGACCGATATTACTACACATAAATATACACATGTTTAGTGTTTCACATTAACAGCACAGGCACCATGCTTCAGTTCAGCTGACTTAAACCTGCCCATATGGCATTCAATGATCTAGGACTAAAAAATAGATAATGACCAAATAGAAATTAATTAAGATCTCCATCCCTGTTAAATAGACTGACTTGGAAGGCATGTACATTGTCCTAATGGTCAAGCGTATATGATATGCTTGTTACCGTTTAGATGCTCCAACCCAACACAAACTTGGAAACAGAACACTTCCATACCTGATCTTTACGCACTATTGACGTTCGTGGAGCTTCTCGAATGTAATCTTCCATGTTTTGTAGGAATGATGAAGGCGGCTTCATGAACAACAAAAGTTTGGTAAATGAAAGAGAGATACTGAAGAAAAATACGTTCAACAATACACAACTGGGATGGAAACCTGCTCAATCTTAATGAATCTATCTCCCCTTCCCATGTGTAGACTTTTACATATCTCATAGAATTCCGAGAGTCTCTCAGCCTGGATACATTAAGAGTACAAAAGCATTAGAAGAAAACATTAAAGTTTAACCTACATTGAGCTGATGTAAACTGTCATATGACATCCATTCTCAAAAGATTTTTAACCTGCTGGCAAGACCTCCTATATATATCCATGGCCCTCAAAGCGTCTAGTCGTTGCATCTCAAAGAACTGACATCAGTAAAGTTGACATAAGTGCATGATACGCAAAATTTCTAGCTTGTGACTCCCAGGATACAATCATTTTATACCTTGTCAATCATACTGGTAGTACCATCACTTATAGCTTGATAAATTTTGATGCTTTCAGAAGCAACCTAGTGTTGATAGGTAGGAAAAGAACAAATTAGAATGGATACAGACCATCACATCATAACCAATCAAAATGAACGATAAGAACAAACTTACCAAAGACAATGCTAACTGAATAACAAAGTTATTGATTGCTGCCCCTTGTGGCTGAATAAAAATTACAAAAAGTGTTATCTATAACAGATTCATAAGTAAGTTGAAAAATGGAAACATACATGAAAGACCTCTAGCTTTAATGGAGGCCTTGACTGCAATTATCTTGTCAACACTGATTGATCTTCAATGATTTTACAAATTACCTGGCAACCAAGAACGCGGAAAAGTAGCTGTTGTAATGCGGGTAATTGTTCCAGCAATTCAGCCGTATCTAGTTCTTTTGTCCTCTGAAATCAAATTTCAAAATTACTACTGAGCCAACATATTATTTTAATAGATCTAAGAAGTTAAGTGCCAACTTACGTATTCATTCAGTAGAAGAAAAGCTGTAAGTCATGCTACAGTAATCTCTTCAATCAGAGCAGATGAAATCCAAAGTTTGCAAAATTTGCATAGTAATGCATATTCAATTTATTTCTAAAAGGAGTATGAAATTTACTATCATATAAAATATAGCAAGAAAACTTTCCATTTGAGCCATCGGAAAGGTATTATAGTGGAAATCAGTGTCTAGAACACCACGGTTCTCCGTTGATTGCTTCCATATACACCCAATATAAAGCACAACACAGACAAGTCTACTTTTTGCAATAACCACTCAAAAGGATAAGAAAACATAAAGAAATTAAAGAAAAGTTCATACCGGTTGATCCATTTCCAGATCATACTTCAATACCCGATAGCATTCCAGCCTCTCCTCCAAAAATAAGGCATAACTGCGAACCCAGGCAGAATAATCCCAAGCTGACCAAAACATAACAGCAGTAAAAATCAAGTACAATCTTTCAACCAGAGAAAATATCTGACCAAAGAGACGAACAAACTACCATTTGGACTGGAATCATCTTTGAAGTGAGCCATGTTAAGCATATGGCCTCTGCTTTTGCGATAGTTCATGAGTTCCTCATGAAAAGTGGGATCCACTTCCCTGAGGGCACGATGAATCACAACTAGAGTCTTTAATGCAACCTGCATGCAAATCACAACCAGTCAAATCCAAGTTCATACACTCATAGCGCACAATAAGAGAACAATTTCAAAATTATATGATTAAGGAACAAGGTAAAATGATCATCTCATCACAAAATGTATGACATACTGCCCAATTATGCGTCTTTGATAACCGTCTGGCAAGAGCATGGATGCAGTATGCAACATCAGCCCGCGGCATTGTAGCTGAAATGTTCAAAAATATTGCTGCAAAGAGATAATGAAAGAAATTCACTCATCATAGCATTATAAGTGATAGGTAGATTTGGATATTCTGTTTTAAGATAACGCCCAAATTGAATATAGAGAAACTACTTCTGATGTGTTTTTCCTTTGCAGGTCGCTCAACATGATTGGTAGCCCTGACTATAGCAATATCCAAATCCTGCAACATTAAAACCAGAAACTAAAATGAGCTCATTCGAAGCCGAACAAGCAGCAATAATTAAACACCATAAATAAGCACATTGTCATTGAACGTCTACAACTAATAATACCTTATAATCACTATTGACTTTAGCCAATGAGACTGTGGTTGTATCCTTCAAGGCTCCAAGAGCCTTCCTAAGGCTTTTCTGCGTACCGCCCCCTGACATTCTCTCTCCCTCTCAGTCGCACAATCCTACAAGCATCCATCAAACAATCAAATGTCATTATATTAAAAAACTCCTCAGTCCCACCATGTAAAGCACTTCATTCTTCATAACAACCACACACTATCCCCAGATACAAACAACATCCCACCAAAGTTAGACCTTTAACATCAGTTTACCAAATTCAAACCGGAGATCAATTCAGATACGATTTAGATGCTAAGTAACCACATGGCTTCCATCGTACCCAAAGAAGGCGATTTTGAACTATCAGGCGCAAATCCAAATAACTATCTATCATCTACACAAAAGGTACCACAAAATCAAAAGAAGAGCTCAGGATTTCACATCTTCCCCAGGAAATCAAGCTTCAAAATGAACCCACGACGGAAAATGAGATAAGCTCATAGGCAAAAGCGAAAAAACAAACAAAGAAACACTCATTCAAACAAAACTCAAGACGACACCTTTACGACTCAATAGAAAACAAAGAGATCCAAGAAACAAAACCCAGATGCATTTCAACAACCTAAGTTCAGATATCAAAAAAAGAAACAAAAAAGTACGTACAAACACACCCACCCACCACCACCCCACACAGAGAGAAAAGTAAAAAGAGAAAGCACATACCCAAAGAACCAAAAGAGATCAGATAGCTCGGAATAGCAGAAAGCTAAATTGGTAAGATAAAGAGAGAGAGAGAGAGAGATACTGAGCGAGATAAAGGAGAATTGGTCGGTGAGAAGTTGCGACCAAAGAAAAGTCGGAGTTCGGATGGAATTGAGCTGTGATGAAGAGAAAAAAATAGCCAAAAACAAGAGCAAAAACAAGAGTAAAAATGTAAACTTGGAGTCGGGTTGACAGTCGTAGTCAGTTTCTATAATTTATTACATAATTTGATGATTTTAGTTTCCTGTCTGAAAGTGTGAATCGATTTTTCATTAAAAACTCTGTTTTGGTTAGTTGGTGTTGTGTCCGAATACGGCACTGCAAGAACTTGTACTTTCCACTTTCCCGAAACAGCCTAAACTGCAAGACGCCGGTCTTGATCCTCTGCTTCAAATCTTACACCCCATTTTCATACCAATCCAATTTGATATTAATAAATTAATTTAGATTTAATGAAAATTTAAAATTTAGGTATTTAAATTTAAAATTAAATTTGATATTTTCTTTTTAAAATCAATCTTAATTTTAAGTATTCAAAATTTAAAGACTTGAATTTGGTCTGATTTATTATCACCTATATTTTATAATTTAAATTTTTGTTATAAATTGAAAAAATTACATAAAATATATTATTAGAAAAGAGAAACTACATATTAAAAGTAAATTATAAATTTTATTTGGAATCACACACATTAAATAAGTTGTTAAATAAACAAATCAAGTTACTAATAAAAGTCAAACAATCTATACTAGAGCATAACTTGTAATTCAAGCATACTAAATAAGTTGTTCAGCAAACTAAGGGACAAATTATAGTTAAATTGTTGAAAATATTATTTGAACTTTAATTCTTAATTATAAGTAAAAATTTAAAATAATTCATAAAAAATCACTAACGATCCTCCCAATGGTTAAATTTAGTTTTCTTCTGCACTGTAATTAGATTAATAATTATTTTAAGTAAAATTATAAAAAAAATTTCTATCGAAAATACTTGAGATATATAGTTGATTAAGAGCTAAATTCATCTCTTGTAAGTTCAAATTGTACAAATTACAATTTATCTAAAATTTATTGATATCAAAATATAAAATTAAATGAAAAATATTAAGCAACCAATATGGTGTTTTTATTTTTTTATTAAAAGTAATTCATCTTTTATTAAGTATATATACTAAGGACGAGTTGGGATGGACGATCGCACAATTCATCTCGCTCGCTTATTTAATTTGAAGATTTATGTTTTTTTATTTATTGAATGTTTTACCCAGTGTTCCGAATACCGTTCCGTACCGGACGGTACCGGCCGGAACGTTCCGTTCCGGCTGGAATCCGGTACCGGAACGGGAAAAAGTATACCGGAATAAAATTCCGGCCAGTACCGGCCGTTTCCGGTCGGTACCGGCCGGTACCATAAATTCCGGAAAGTTCCGGACAAATCCGCAAAAAAAAAATTGGCCAGGGACCATTTTGCAAAATTTAAAATTTTACCCTAAAAATCCGACTCCCTCTCCGCCCCCCCTCCCCCGACCTTGCTTCTGGATCTGGAGTCTTCTTCTCTCCTCTTCGGTTTCTCCTTCTTCTCCTCGCCGTCGCCGCTGCTCCTCCCTCCTCGGCTCAGATCTCGTCTCGCCGTCTCCTCGCT
>JANZLX010000212.1:645624-664628 GCA_025531955.1 Erythroxylum orinocense
AATATGGACTATTTTGCAATTTTTAAAAAGTTTAGGGACTATTTTATAAATTTAAAAAATATCCCAAAACGGTACCCGGTACCGACCGGTACCGGTACAGTTCCGTTCCAGAGCCTTATCCGGTACCGAGGCCGGTACGGTATTCAGAACATTGGTTTTACCTTCTTCTGACGGTTTATATCTGTTATTATAATCAATATAATTTTTTTATATTTTTATTAAAATTGATTCATCTTTTATTATAAGTAATTAGTTGGTTGATGACATTACATTTAGCTTTAGAACTACTCAAAATGGCGTTAAGTTGCTATCTCGTGCACAAATTTAAAATAAAAGAGAAGAAAGAAACATGAATTGACTAAGCACTTTAATATAGAGGAAGATCAAGGGGCAAATCGTAACATCAGAATTAGGTGCCACGTGAAGCACAGTTTTACCCGCAAGTAGTGATGGAGAATCAATCCATGCGTCACACCAAGCAAAAAAAGCCTCGATGTGAAAAGACGATCATACCCTTTCTTTATAATTTTGTATTGGATTTTTTTAATAGTAAAATAGGACACACCTTAACGTAAAGGGAAAAATAAGAAAAGGGGTTTATTAAAATTTTCAATTAGTAATTTCCATAATTAAGCATAGAAGGAATGATTGATGATGACAAAGTGGCTTTTGGTATATAATTAATCACTTTAGTAGAGTAGTCATATACGGCATTAGAACATTTTATTAAGCTAAACTTTTGTCAATGGCTAATATGATAACATCAAGAAGACTTAAACTTTGATGGAATGATTCATGACCCTTTTTTTTTTTCAGCAAGAAAAATAGGAAAGAAAAAATAATAATCAGACGTGAGCCTCGTTTGAACGAATTCTTCCTTTTGCTCCTCAGCCTATTAGATGTTAGCAATCGTTTTTAGCTGTGTTCTCCTTCTAAGGGTAGGTTCTTACGCGTTACTCACCGGAAAATCTCCTTGTTTAATTCATAAGCTTTTAGAAGGCTACAATAATAGCTTCTTTGAAAATAAAAAAATTGAATTTGGGTAATCAATTTAAAGGGTAATTATAAAATTTACTCAATTTTACAGTGTTAATCTAAATTTTAAAAATTAACATTAAAATATTTTAATTTTTAATTGTTAATAAAAACAGCCTAACATTAATTCTTTGATAATAGAGATAACATGATTTTATACCGTGTTATGTAACATGGTTTTGTCACATAAGTATCGTATGTGGTAACAACTGTGACAATAATATTAATTTGGCTTGCTTGTTATATCATGCACATTAATAAATAAATTAACGCTAAGCTTAATTTGCTTAAATTTGAAGGTTATAATATTTTAGCATTATTTTTTAAAATTCAGGTAATATTGTAAAATTAAATAAAGTTTAAGATTTGTTATAATTAATCGTAATTTTAATTTGATTGGATTTAAATTTAAGCATTCAAATTTAATTTAATTTAATATTTTTAAGTTTTATCAATTATTATAAATTGAATTGATTCAATTTCAAGTCAACAAACTACTATAAATTAGTTAATTGAATACGAAATCAAGCTAAATTTTTGTTTTGGTAGATTATTACCATTTTCTAGTTTATATCTAAACAATATAACCATTGACAAAAAGCGAATTCATATAAGAATTGGAGTATAATTTGTATGCAGAATAGCATTAAACTTGAAAGTGAAATGTCAAAGCACGCCAGATTTGAAAAGATTAATAGTCAACAGCCAACGAGGAAGAACATTCAATGATGGAAGCTTCAAGTAAAAGTAATTTTGTATTTACAAGTTAAAGTAACATCCGAGTTAGGAATGTCAACGGGTCAGTCCTGGCTAGGTAGGCTAGGTGGTCCGACTCATGGGATAGGTTAACCCGGTCTATTTTACAAATTTTAAAAAATGTAAAAAAAATGATATTATTTTTTAAGTAATAGTCGGGTCATAAACCGAGTTGAGTCGGCCTGTATTCGACTCATGACTCGGTTGGACCGACCATTTTTTACTTATGGTTCAGTTAGCCTATGTCGAAATTAAGTCAGGTCAAGCTGAGTTAAATTTAACATTCTTAATCTAAGTCAAGGGTTTAATGATAATCAAAAAATAATAAATATAATTTTTCTTTTTTTTGAAATTATATATGAGGTAAATATAAATTTAACTTAATAGTTTTTTACTTTTTATTGTTTTTAATTAAAAATTATTTAATCCTTACATATTTTAGTTAATTAAGAGATACTATTTCAATAAAAATGTTTTTAAACTTAATATATGTATGTATAAATCAATGTTTTAAAAACCGGACCGATGATTGAACCGGAGAAGCAATTGATTCAAGGGTTAATGGTTCAACCGGAATTCAATCGTGGTTGAACCGATGATTAATAAATATATAAAATTTTATTTTATATATCATATATATAAGATAATTTCTAAACATATTATTTAATTATTTATTTATCTAATTGTAAACTTATACGTTTAAACTTCAAAAGATAAATTTTAAAAAAATTCGCCAAACACAACACAAAATAAAATAACAAAGCTCACTAATCATATTTCATCAAAAAGATTTAAAAAATTACTAATTATAATATTCATTTAAATTGAAATCATCAAAATCAAAGCATTTTAAATAGGCCGACCGGTTCTTTCTTTCACCAGTTCAACAGTTTTTACCGGTCCGACCACAAAATGAACGGGTCAATCACTCACAAAAAAAAGGGCTAAATCGGACCGTTTTATACTCTGATTTACTAGTTTTCTGGTCCAATTTTTAAAACACTATATAAACTAATCTTGAAAATTTTTGTTTAAGAAGGGCTTTAGTTTAAAGAAATACATGAATGTGGGAGTTTGAAATTGAGTCTCCTTAACTAAGAACCATGGAATAGTCAACGACGGCGCCCAATGGGACTTGAGTTGAAGAAGGTAGACATATCCTTAATTCATAAAGATAGTCATAAATGGCAGTAGTCAATACAAGAATACAAGAAGACTTGCTTTGTTGAAGTCACTTTGTTTGACTCAAAAACTTTTAGAACATTATAATTAATATTCCGAAAAAAATTCAGATTTAAACCGAATAAATTAAATTGAATTAGTTATAATTCATCAAATTAGTTCTAATTATTTTCATCAATTTATCCCGACATGGTCTGGCCTCAAGCCGAGACAATTCATTTTTTTAAAAGAATTTTCAAAATAATATCGTTTTGTTCATCCCTGTTGGGCCTAGGTAGCTTGTTTTGGCGGGCCCGAGTCAGGTCTTAGGCACGATCAAACCGAGCTTGGATTATGGTTGGGCTTAGGGCCCATTGCCAAGCCTATTCATAAAGATTTTTAATTATGCCAAAATAGTGTATATTGCAAAAGAAAAGACCTTCCTCCACAATATGATTATGAAATAAAGCATTTTTGTAATTTTAATATTTTTATCAAAATAAAAATTAGATTACATTGTTTAAATTAAAAGTTAAAATTTTCAAAATATTTAATTTAAATTTTAAAGTAATAAATTCTTTAAAGGATTATATATTTCTATTAATTATGTAACAAATAAATTTAAGTAAAGAGATACTTTAATACTATTTATTCTAAAAATCTTGTTAAGCTCAATTTCATTCGATTAATGAAACTTAGAATCACTAAAGAGCTTTAGCTTAATGAAATAGATGAATGTGGGAGTCTGAAATTGAGCCTCCTTAACCAGACAGAGTGAAGTATCATACGAAGCATATCAAATGGCTGAGCAGGTCGATGCAACATGAAATGTCTCCTCACTTGCATCACTCTCTTTTGCATCATCAGGTATCTTCTTTCCGAAATCCCTTTCAGGATCTTCTTAACCTGAGGAATTTTTGACGATGGTATGTTCACCGAGAACTTGCTCCAATCTAGAACGTCACTAAATGGCAATTCGTAGTTATCAGATATGGTGACAGGAACACACCCCAATTGGATTGCTGTCACTACTCGAGGACTCGCAACTTCGTACCCACTTGGGCACAGGCAAAACTTGGAATTACCCATTAGTGTGAAGTAGTTCTGGTTCTTGTTAAGGTACTCATGAACTTGGATCTCGTCGTCTTTGTCTTTCCATTGCTCTAACAGGACCTTTCTGATATATCCATGGCTTCCACCAGCGAAGAAGGCGAAGATTGAACGATTACTTGGAGGTTGAGCTTTTCCAGGCACATCAAGCTTTCCCTCAGGAATCCTGATTTCAGGAATGGATACGTCTCTCTGCGGGTTGAACCCTTCAGATTTGTTGGCATTGCAAAGGACTCTGATGAAGTTCTTGTAGAGTTCAAGTGAGCCCCTGGAGATATCTGGAGCCTGTGAAGATCAAAACAAAACATCAGATCAAACTGTTCTGAAAACCTGGAAATTTTTTTTTTCCCTGTTTTCCTAGTCTTGACATACCCAATCATGGCAAGAAACCAGGAAATGATCAGCTCCTCCATTGCTTCTGTTCCAGTAGGGGTACTTATCAGCTAAAACATCTACATAATCTGTGACCAGACGCTGAATGAAACCTCGACAGTCGGCGTTGGGACTATAGACGTAGCTGATCATATGAGTGATGCTCATGGGAAGCAGAAATGCGTGAGCCTCGTCAGGGTGACGAGCAGCGAAGTGACTCTTCCCACTCTCCATCTCGTCGATGAACTGACCTTCGATTCCATATATTTCATGAACTGGTGCAGCATGCACCAACGGCTTTTCACCTTCTCTGTAAACCCACACCTTGAACCTTTTCTCCATTTCTATGTGACTCCTGAAACAGGCAATAGTCCCATTCATGACCCCTGAAATTCTGTATACTTCTATGTGAAATGTGTGTGTTCAATTCTGATAATTCAGAGACATGGTTTGGTGGATAGCACATATGAAAATATGAGCCATTATTAGGGTTCGCAATAGGCCAAACCGACGCTAGACCCTAGGTTTGATTTCGAGTTTGGATGTACATAATTTGGTTTATTAATTTGAAGTTAATTTAATCTAATTTTGTATTATTGTAATTATACTCACATTATTTGTAAATTAAAATCATTTATGGTTATTAATTGAACTAAAAGTTATTACCAATAAATTATCCACGTTTAAGAAATAACAATATTTTAAAAATCAGACTGGAAGATAAACCGACAAGACAAGAAGTTTAAAGTTTAAAAGATTCAACCGACTGTCATAAAACTGATTAAAGATTAAATAAAATTAAAGAATTTTAAAAAATGATTGAAAATATTACCCTTATCTATTAAAAAATTTAAATTTAATTGAAAAAGAAACAGTTAAATAAAAATTAATATGTTTATTTTGGTTTATAAAAACTAATTAGTTTACAAAAATTGTCTAATTAATTAATAAACTGATTATTTTTTAACAACAAAAATTATCAAATTATATCAAATTGGAAAGCTAAAAATTAAACCGAAAATTGATTAATTTAAAATTTTTACAATTAAATCGATCGAGTTGGTTTGATTTTTAAAACATTAAAAAATAGGATTCAAATCACCTGTTTCTATTAATCTATTGACTAAAAAAAATAGGCTCAAATAGGGAGAACAATTATCCCTGCGACCTGATCTATATAACTTATTTTGGGATAAATTGACTCTATAAGGAAAATATTTTAAAGAGGCTCTAAAAAACCGATAGTTATATAAGGCTTCATATAAGAGAATATTACTGTAAAGATCTCTTTTAATTATATTTTAAATTTTTTAATTTTATTTAAAATTTAGCTAATTTTATCATGATTTAATACTAGTTTAATCTTTTAAACCTTAAATTTCTTGTTTAATGGGTTTAACTTTAGATCCAATTTTTAAAACATTGATAAATATATAACATGAACTAGAATAGTATATAACTTCAGTTATTAATATGATTAATTTGGAGTACTAAATGAGTGTAAGATGCTAAATATTTTCTCTAAAATTATTTTCTACTCAAACTTTGAACATGAAAAATGACATAAAACAGATAAAATGGAACAGTAAGTTACATGAAAACTTAACTGATGAAAAGCTACCGGATTTCTGTATGCAACTCCTCTGGGAATGTAAGTTTCCTTCTTGTACGATGAATAGTTTTTGGACACAACAGCTTCACGTATGGCTGCTCTTGCTCTGGCCAAACCATCTTCTATTTCCTCCGAGCTGCTCTTTATCTGCTCAAAAAACACAGACACACCCATGAACAATCATGATCGTATGAACCAGAAAAAACCAAGCTAATGAGGTTTAAAGGTTTTTACTTTCTTGTGTCTAGGAGCTACTCTGACAAGAGGGATAGGAGGCAATGAAACTGGTGCTGAAGAAGGTTGAAGGGTTTCACTGACGATCAAAGATTGATGATGAAAAGGAGAGGAGAGAAGGTTGATAATGGCGGTGTTTTGTTTGAGAGGGAACACGAAGATGAGAAGTAATGCCACGAGTAGTGATGGAACCAGAAGAGCAATGTACAGGTGAGAGCTAGACCTGATTCCCATGGTTGATGATTGTCTAAAACTCAACAACAAACTGGTAAAATCTGGTATGGTGATGGTGGAAGTCTAAACATGGCTTGTTTGAAGCGGAAAGAACATGAATATTTAGAAATCTTTGCTTTCCCTGTGCTGAATAGAGCAAATTATATATGGTAAAGTAATTAATTTTCCGATTCTAGTAGATCATTGTGGCATTAAATTCGATGTGTATATAGGAACTTTAGAATAATGATCCTGAGAAGAAAAGGCAAATTCTTCTTTTGTGAGAATAATGATCCTGAGAAGAAAAGGCAAATTCTTCTTTTTTCTTTTTTCTACATTATGATCAGAACTCATTACGTATCTTTTATGTCATGAATAGGCATCAAGAGCATCGTACTTCCTATTTCAACTTCTGCACTTTAAAGTAAATCTCTTTTTATATGTATTCTGTTGTATTTTTTTGAATTTGTTAGAATTTGTTAATTTTTGACTTTGATGGCTCAATTTCACTTTCATATTGGGAAGAGACGATGGTGGAAGGAGTTTTTCAAGTTATAAAATAACTCTTCCCCCTCCTATATCAAATCCATCCCAAAATTTGATATATACTCAAAATTTGTACACATATCAAATTTAGTATTATCTTTTTAATAAGAGCAAGCTGCCTTAAGTGGTGCTCGGAGACTAGGCACAGTTGGTCGAACTCCATTATTAATTTTCTGGTGTATTCTTTCCTTATCTCTTTTATTTATTCCGTATTTATAGTATTCAATATTATTTGTCGGGTATATTTGTAGTGTTGTGTTCAATTATTTGGGTGTATTTACTGTTCGTGTGTACACGGGTTAGGTTGTAATAAATACACCGTGCACGTAATTTCTGTCTAAGAGGCCAGGTTTTAAGTGGGATCGTTTGTGACCCCTTCGCCCTTTTTTGAGATTTTACGTGGAATGGTAATACTATCTTAGGAGTCCGTTTGGCGGTCTTTCCTGAGTATTACTAAATCGGTTCACTTCACTAGTTGCTTATCTTAGAGGAAAAAATTACTTGATTTTTCCAACAAGTAGTGTCAGAGTCGAAGGTTCATCATTGGCTTGTTTGTAATATTTGTAATATTGAATACTATTGTTTAAGCCTGTAATGGCGTCTGTAAATTCACCAGCAACTAGGGATACAACAAATATGACACAAGCGGCATCGACTTCCTCGTCCACATGACAGAGGATTCCAATGTCAAGTATGAAGTTGGCGGTGGAAATATTTGACGGTACTGATCATTTTGGCATGTGGCAAGGCGAGATTCTGGATTCCCTTTTCCAACAGGCCTTGACATAGCTATTGAAGAAAAGAAATCAAAATATGTAGAAGATAAGAATTGGAGTATCATAAATCGAATGGCATGAAGAACAATTCGATCATGTTTGTCTAGAGAGCAGAAATATGCTTTCAAGAACGAGACTTCTGCACATAAATTGTGGAAGGCATTGGAGGACAAATTTCTGAAAAAGAGTGGTCAGAATAAGCCCCTTATGAATAAAAGGCTGTTCCGATTTGATTACCGACTAGGTACTACTATGAATGAACACATCACTATATTTAATCAGTTAGTAGCAGACCTGTTGAATTTGGATGTGAAATTTGAAGATGAAGACTTGGCTTTGATGTTGTTATCATCCTTTCCGGATGAATTTGAACACTTAGAAACTACTTTACTTCATGAGAAGGAGAATGTATCTTTAGATGCTATGTGTTCTGCTTTGTATAGTCATGAATTGCGAAAGCAAGATAAAAAGAAAAGTAAAGCGGTTACAGAAGATGAAGCATTTGTGGAAAGAGGTTGTTAGCAGAGTCAGTCGAAGGAGGGAAGAGCAAGATCCAAATCAAAAAACGGAGTTGCCAAAGATGAGCGTGCTTTCTGTCATGAGAAAGGGCACTAGAAGAAAGACTGTCTAAAGTTGAAGAAGAAAGGGAAGACTCTGCAAGATGCAAATGTTGCAGAGTGTAAAAGTGATGCAAAGTCCGATGTCTCTTTGGGGGTATCACCTTCAACATTCCATTCAGACGAGAGGATTCTGGATTCAGGTTATACCTATCATATGTCTCTCATCCGATAATGGTTCTTTGATTTTAAAGAAATTGATGGTGGAGTTGTTTACATAGGCAATGATAATCCATGTAAAACAGCTAAGATAGATTCAATCAAGCTGAGGAATCATGATGGATCCACCAAAATTTTGAAGGATGTTCGATACGTGTAGAATTTGAAAAAGAATCTCATCTCTTTGGGGACCTTAGAATCAAAAGGTCTAGTTGTGATAATACGAGATGAAATTCTTAAGGCAACTTCGGGAGCACTTGAGACATTGAAAGGAATAAGGAAAAATAATCTATATTACTACCAAGATAGTACAGTTGTTGGGATAGTAGCGACAGCAAATTTTAGTAGCAAGAAGGATGCAGAGGCAACAAAGCTGTGATATATGCGTTTAGGACATGCTGGTGAAAAATCTTTGCAAATTCTTGCCAAACAAGGATTGTTGAAAGGTACGAAGACTTGCAAATTGAAATTTTGTGAGCATTGTGTTCTAGGAAAACAACGAAGAGTGAAATTTGGCACTGCCATCTATAAGACTAACGGTATTTTGGATTATGTGCACTCAGATGTATGGGGACCTGCTAAGACTCTATCTATTGGAGGTAGGCATTATTCTGTCACTTTTGTTGATGATTTTTTCAGAAGAATATGGGAGTTTTCTATAAAAAACAAAGATAATGTGATTGGAGTTTTTCTTAAGTGGAAAGCTTAAGTTGAAAACCAGACAAGAAGAAAGATCAAAGTTCTCCAAATAGACAATGGTAGATAATACAAGAGTAATCCTTTCCTGGAGGTATGTCAAGAGTCTGGCATAGTTCGACACTTTACAGTTAGAAAAACACCACAACAAAATGGGGTGTTGGAGCGTATGAACAGGACACTGGTGGAGAAAGTTCGTTATATGTTGTCTAATGCTGGGTTAGGCAGAAAGTTTTGGGCTGAGGCAGTGACATATGCTTAATATCTCGTTAATCGTTTGTCATCATCTGCAATTGGTGGTAAGACTCCATTAGAGGTATGGTATGGAAAACTTGTAACAAATTATGATTCTTTGCATATTTTTTGTTCTACCACATATTATCATGTGAATGAATCAAAGTTGGATCCACGAGCAAAGAAGGCTCATTTTTTGGGCTTCAATGCTGGAGTTAAGGGATATCGTTTGTGGTGTCTAAAGTCAAAGAAGAAATTTGTCAGCAAGGATGTTACCTTTGATGAATCTGCCATGTTAAATAAGGTAACTCCAAAAAGGGCTAATGGTACTTCACAGCATGTGGAGTGTATGCCGAAGCAGATGAAGTTTGAACAAACATTGGTGATCCCAGCAAAAAGCACTACTAGTGACTCTCCTATGGCAGAAGAAGAGTCAAATGAGGAAGAAGTTCCGACCTAAGAACTTTCGCAGCAATCAGAGTCAATTGTCGCTAGAAGGACGAGACAAGAAATTCAAAAATCTGCTCGTTTTACTGACATGGTAGTTTATGCACTTCCAGTTGTTGATGATGTTCCATCTACCTTACTAAAAGCAATCCGAAGTTTAGAAAGTGGCAGATGGGCAGGTACAGTGGAAGAGGAAATGCAATCTCTTGAGAAGAACAAGATATGGAAGCTGACACAACTACCGAAAGGAAAGAAGGCAATTGGATGCAAATGGATATTTGCAAAGAAAGAAGGATTTTCTGATAAAGATGATATTCGCTACAAAACAAGGTTGGTAGCTAAAGGCTACACTCAGAAGGAAGGAATTGATTATAAAGAGGTATTTTCTCCGGTTATTAAACATTTTTCTATTAGAATTTTGTTGGCCTTGATAGTGCAGTTGAATTTGGAGCTAACTCAACTTGATGTGGAGATCGCATTCTTATACGGTGACTTGAAAGAGGAAATCTATATGTCTCAGCCAGATAGATAGATACAAGATTGCTGGTAAAGAAAACTAGGTTTGCAAATTGAACAAATCGTTGTATGGATTGAAGAAATCTCCAAGGCAGTGGTACAAAAAATTTGACAAGTTTATGAAGGGTTAGAAATACACAAGAAGTAAATACGTCATTGTGTGTATTTGTGCAGACTTCAAGATGGGTCCTACATCTACCTACTCTTATATGTTGATGATATGCTGATTGTGACAAAGAGCTAAAAGTGAAATTGACATATTGAAGCCTCAGTTGAGTAAAGAGTTCAAGATGAAGGATTTGGAGGAAGCTAAGAAAATTCTCGGCATGGAGATAAGTAGGGACAGAGAGAGAGGCAAGCTTTTGTTGTCACAGAAGCAGTATTTGAAAAAGGTATTACAACGTTTTGATATACATGAAGATTCAAAACCTGTTAGTACCCCACTAGCTCCTCATTTGAAACTAAGTAGCCAGTTATCTCCAAAGTCACATGAAGAGCGAGAATATATGAAAAAGTCCTATATGACAATGCAGTTGGAAGCTTGATGTATTCAATGGTGTGTACGAGACTCAATATTTCACAGGCAGTAAGTGTTGTAGGTAGGTACATGCATGATCCGGGTAAGGTTCATTGTCAAGTTGTGAAGTGGATTCTACGGTATATCCTACATACCATAGATGTTGGTTTAGCATTTGAGCAGGATGAATTACTTGGTCAACGCATAGTTGGATATTGCGATTTTGACTATGCAGGTGACTTAGATAAGCGACGATCTACAATTGGCTATTTGTTCACTTTAGTGAAGCTACCAGTTATTTGGAAGTCTACTTTGCAGTCAACGGTAGCTTTGTCTACAACAGAGGCAAAGTATATGGCTATTACAGAAGCTGTGAAAGAGGCAATTTGGCTTCATGGGTTGCTTAAAGACTTGGGAGTTGGTCAGAAACAACTTGAGGTATATTCTGACAGTCAGAGTGCTATTCATTTAGCAAAGAATCAAGTCTTTCATGCAAGGACGAAGCACATTGATGTTCGCTATCACTTTGTGCAGGAAATTCTGGAAGAAGAGGAGATACTTATTCAAAAGATTCGGACTACAGAGAATCCTGCAAATATGATGACTATGGTGGTTATAAGAGCCAAGTTTGAACATTGTTTAGACTTGGTCAATATCCTGCACATTTGAGTTGGCGCCTGAGGGCGTAAATTGAAAGCACTACAAAAGTTGTTTTATTTGATTGGGAAGATGAATGATGCTTGAATTTAGTGGGGCCCGAAATTGTGCCAAGGTGGAGATTTGTTGTATTTTTTTGACTTTGATGGAATTTGTTGATTTTGAATTTGATGGCCCAATTTTAATCCCATATTGGGAAGAGATGAGGATGGGAAGAGTTTTTCAAGTTATAAAATAACTCCTCCCCCTCCCATATCAAATCCATCTTAAAATTTGATATATACTCAAAATTTATACACATATCAAATTTAGTATTATCTTCTTAATAAGAGCAAGTTGCCTTAAGTAGTGCTCAAAAATTAGACTCAATTGGCCGAACTCTGTTATCAATTTTCGGGTGTGTTCTTTCCTTATCTCTTTTATTTATTCCACATTTATAGTATTCAATATTATTTGTAGGGTATATTTGTAGTATTATGTTCGTGTGTGTATACAGGTTAGGTTGTGATAAATACATTGTGCACGTAATTTTTATCTAGGAGACCGAGTTTTAAGTGAAACCGTTTGTGACCCCTCCGTCCTTTTTTGAGATTTTACATGGAATGGTAATACTATTTTAGGAGTTTGTTTGACGGTCTTTCATGGATATTACTGAATCAGTTCACATTATTAATTGCTTATTTTAGAGGAAAAAATTACCAGATTTTTTCATCATATTCTATAATCTACAGAAAGGGAACTGTATTGTTTCAGAACGATGAGAATGAAGTAGGTTGTCAGTTGTATCCATTAACTCTATGTAATGAAACCAATTCGGATTTGATCTATCCATTATTGTCCCTATGTTCAATAGGGTATATGTTGCAACAAAGAAGATCATAATGGTCAAAAATTAAGTTTTGCTTATGTGGATTTTCATTGAACAATTAGGTTCAAGCTTGATAATTAGTAGTAAGTTGAATAAACCAAAGTCAAGTCTAACCTTATTGGGTTACACTATTTGTAAGTAGGAGTGGAATTGGAAGTTGCAATCATGCTCAATTGTACTTGATTTGTCCTTTATATCGTTCACTTTTGGTGATTATTAGTTGCATATTTATTATAATATAGATAAGTATTAATGACCATCAAAACTTGATTATCTCATGGATCCTTAGACGAGAGAAATGTATAAGAGAAACTAGTGTTCTTCAACAATTTTTTAAATTTTAATTATGGTTGTTTAAATGGCTACTCCAGCGTACAAGATTTTAGCCTTTGTAAGGGTTGGAAGAAAGTCATCAATTGTACACAGCCTTCTCTTTGTATTTTACAAAGAAATTATTTATGTAATTTAAATATTATTCTGATTGTAAAGGAATAACCTCACCAATACATATATTAATTATTCTAATTGTAAAGGAATAACCTCACCAGTACATATATGAATACGAGAAATAAAATAGTGACTATATTACGGATCTTATGGAAGAGTCCAACTTTAAAATCTGGCTCAATCCTATATAAGCCCACATCGGCCCATCTTATGCATTCCCAGCGTGAGAGCTAAATGAATCGAAAGATTCATGTTTGGTTCGAGAAGAGCAAGATTATCTTCAATTCATTTCAGGTAGCTGAAGTTATGACAGAAACCACAATTTCCTTGACGAATTGCTTACTTTTTTTAACCAAATTGATCCCAAACATAATGATGAAGAACAAGAAAAATTGTATTTCTCTAAATTTTTCCAGGTTAGATATTCTTTTAGTTACCACAATAACATCGTGAGCTCTTTTTCTACATATATGTGAAGAATAAAAGATTCAACAAATCAGATTCCAAGCAATTGGTAAAGGCTAACACATTTCAATCAAAGAATGGAACTTGACTTACAATTCATTTTCTATTGACATAAATGATCATATGATATAATGCTTTTCATGGATTTACTTCACATCCCACACGGTCACGGTAATCCAAGAACACAAGCGTGGCACCATAATGAGCCAGTGCTCCTAACACCACAAAAACATGGAAGATTTGATGACTATGCCCTGCTAGATCGAACCAGCCTGGCTTCAACCTTTCCGGAATTCGGCTAACGTAGAATCCGGTGCCTGTCAAGTAGAACAAAGCCATGGCTGACTCATAGGCTAGGATGGTATCACGCTTGGGGTTACTCCAATTTACAATCACTGCATGAATTGCAGGGACAAGTCCAAAAAACCCCATGGAACAGAAGAGTAGAGCTCGAAAAGCACGGTATTTCCCGGACGATAAGGACGGCGAGAGCAGCGTTACGATGGTGAACACTCCCATTGCTGTGATCCCACCAATGTAGATGAATTGCCAGTGGGAGTCACATTGGAAGATGTAATAAATTGGAGGGAAAAATGAAGTGATTATCATTATAGTAATGCCAGCAAAGTCAATTCTTAAGAACAGAATGTTCAACTTGTGCGAGTGGCATGAGAATAGGTGACAAATGCTGCTAGAGAGGAGACAGAACATGGAACCACCTAAGAATACGTAGAAAGGCCATCGTGTTGTGGGCATTCCAGGCAGTGAAAAGTCCATCTTCTGAGGTGTAATGTGCTTCAAATCAGGAAGTTTTGATGAGATCTGAAGCGAGTTTGGTTGTTAGGCAGCTGAAATTTAAGACAAACTTAAGGAACATAGGACACTAAAGTTCTGGTCTAACATGAGACACACTCACCCGAAAGAAACTTTTTGAATGATTAGAACTGTTCATCTCTGTGTTAATAAGAATGGACCTGCAATTTCAAATCCCAAAAGAGACATGTAAGGAAAAGAAACAGAAGACGCTAAGTTTCTATGTTCAAGAAAGCTGAAGAGCTCTTTGAATGGTCACACCAGAAAAGGGTTGATTCTTTTCTCTGCAATTAGCAAACCTGGTGGAAGAACATAATGGTTTTTCATTACAAATTCAAAGCTGAATTGACAAGTTTTTCTTTTAAATGTGAATCTGACTTTTTTCTTCAATAGTAATCCAAGCAGTGGAGGTTGGTTAGACCCTGGTCTGGCTACTAAAAGCTAAATTTATAAGAGTTTCTGATCAATGAAGCTTATCAGATGATAAGAAGACATCTTCTCTACAATTTTTTCCTTCGTCTTTCTCTGTTTTCTGCAGAACTTGTTTGTCCGAGAAGTTGTGAATATGATCTACTTATGTAGTCATAAGGAGAGTTAGAAAAGTTATGTACCTGCTAAACAAGCCAAAAAGATCAGATGCCAGAGGAACTTGCATCAAGTTCGCTATAGCCAATCCCAGAAACAGCAAGAATCCAACGAAATGCCTGCACATGAGTAACGATCAAAACCAAGACAAAAGATTCAAACTTTAAGCAAAAACTCGTCAGAACAAGGCATCTTACTCACGTCCAAACATTGAGAGTCTCGTTATGCCAACGAAAGATGCTGAAAAGAGCTTCCTTGAGAGGCCAGTTAGCTCTGTAGTAACCAAGTATAAACTCGTTGTCCTTCATGTAATCTGGTAGATCTCTGAACGACACAAGAACATACTTTTTCCCTTTACTTAAACGCCTCTCCTCATCATCTTTTCCTTTCTTGCTACAAACAGAAGAACCAAGCTTCTGGTCATGGCTGACTTGAGAATCCATCATATTCCTCCTGGATTTCCTCTTTGAAGCTGAGCCCATTTACAGTTACAGGCAAAGCTTATAACTTTCTGATACAGACAGACAGAACAGCTGATCTTAATCTGTCTAATATATTGGAATGAAATTCTCATTTATTGTGAATCTGAGAGACGCAAAACTGCACCAACTAACCAAGCATTTAAGGAGGTGAGTGCGTCTGATAAATCTGTTTCTGCAATTTCTTTTCTTTTTTTATTTAATGATTCAGTCGGTTCTCCATTCCTGTTTCATGCGTACACGTAGTTAGCTTACCAATAAATTTCGTTTCCAAGGCATGTTCATAGATTAAGCATGATCCTGCTGATGATGAGGTGACTTTCTGCTATTAACTTTGATTTTGGGTGCAAGTCAATCCAAACTAATCAACATATAATATGTTTATCAAGGAAAGTTAAATGTAATTTTATATTTCTTTTAATCAGGATTTAAAAAATCGGTTTTTAATTTTCTTGTTAGATTTATTTTAATAGCTTTTATTATTAAAACTCAATTAGTTTATTAATTAATTAGTCAATTTTATAAATTAGCCATTTTTTATAAATCAAACTAAATTAATTAATTTTCATTTAGCAAATTTTTTAAATTAAATTTTAAATTCTTTGATGAGTAAGGACAATATTTTTAAATAAAATTTCCAAAATTTTAATTTTATTCAATTTTTAATCAATTTTATGACAGTCTAATATTAATTGAACCTTTTAGAGCTTAAATCTTTTGTCATATATGTTTAACTTTCGGTTCGGTTTTTAAAACATTATTTAAAGTACACATCAAATATAATTTATTTGTGAAAAACATATATTTAGAATAAATTATTTGACGAATTAAATAAATAATTGTTAATAATTTCGAACTTTTAAGGCACAGAAAGTATTTACTCAATTAACCCCTAATTTTTTGCTATTAACTTTGTTTTTATTGCAAGTCAATTCAAACTAATCAACAAGTAATTTGTTCATTAAGCAAAGAACTTTGTTTTTATTGCAAGTCAATTCAAACTAACCAACACTTAATTTGTTCATCAAGCAAAGTTAAATGTAACTTCAATTTTATTTATAATAGATTTCATTCTTTAATATATTTAATAATTCCTAAAAAATGACATATTTAAAATATTTTTTTGATAAATCAAAAATTAATTTAAATAATTATTAACTCATAAAAAGTCTATATAATTAGAATCTTAAACCTGACTCCTTCCCAATTTGAAGAATATTATATATAACCTTTACATGATTAGGCTAACAATGTCCCAAATCGTTGGAATTAGATAGGTGATTAGGCAACCCATTTTTTTTTTTGTAAGTGGAAAATTGGGTGAACTAACCCTAGACTTCAAATCAATTTTAATACAATTAACATTAGAAAGCAACTTTCTTGTCAATCTAGACATGCTTCTCCATTTTCATAATCAATCACCTGCACACTCCAATCCACTCCAGGATTTCTGATAATAACGTGTAAGGTACTTTTGTTTTTCATTGCTTTAATTTCTTATCCATTGTTTCAAGATTTTGAATTAGGGTCAGGTCCGATTTCGAATTAGGGTCGGGTCGGACTTTTAAGATCCGAGTGTGAATCTAAAAAAAAAACAAATGAATAGATTGGAGTTTAATATTAAAACTTGACTTGATTTCAATCTAATATAATTTAGTTTATTGAATTTAAATTTAGCCGATCAGAATTTTCAATCTTAAATCCCAACTCGATTATATTTAAACATCTAAATTTGAATATGGACCTAAAAGATTTGACTAAGAGTGCTTCGTGCCCTTAGTTGGGACAAAGACGGTCTGAAAACTACAAGACTAAATCACCAAAGTTATGGTTGTCGATTTATTACATCTTTAAATGACATGGTTGAGAAGCCAACCGTTTGATGTGATCCCATGAAAAAGATATATTATATTGGTGAACTTGAACTTAAAGGTAGACTCGACCCAATATCAAATTCGAAAATTTAAGCACAATTTAAGTTAAAATTAGGTTTGATAATATCTGAAAATTAAAAAAAGTTTAAGTTTAATTTAAAATTTGATTAATTCAAGTTAGATTAAGCCAGAAAAATAGGGTGAATTTTGAAGCAATTGGTAAAGTTGTTCATTTGTGATTATTGTTAGAATCCAGTTGAGATCGAATTACGAGAGTAGTGGAAAACAAAAAAAAATACGAATTCCGAGCAGATCCCGATAATTAATTAAACTTGAATATATTACAAATTGATTTAAAAATCGTACCTTGTTCGCTTCCCGTTGAAAAATTTTTGAAACTTTTTTGATTGATCAATCACGAGCCGTCCAATTGTTCAGTCTTTGATGACATGCACAGAGCAATTCCCAAATTGCTTTGAGAGGAAGAAGACAAAAGTCTTAGCTTCTAAAAAGCTCTTCCCTTTAAATAAAAAAAACATGACAGCCTTTCATTAAAATTAAATCTCTTTAATTATAATTAAAATCAAATTATAATTATAATTAATTTAATTTTAATAAAATCAAATATCTCATATTTGATTCCCTAAACTTTATAATTAAGTCCAACTTAATTCAATTGAGTTTTCCTTCAAAAATTGCTCTTTGATGTGTGATCCATTAGGCTCCTAATAGATTAGCAATGATTATAAATTATAATTCTAATTCATAATTAGAATTGAATAAATTAAAACTTTTTTAATTTATCTTTAATTCTCCAATTAAATAATTCATAATCATAAATCATGATTGACATCTAGCAACATGTGATGATTACCCAATTATCAGGAACGTTAAAGTAATTGACTTAACCTGTTCATGCATGGTTATAACGTATAATTTAATCCTTTTGTTATTCAATATTCTAATTGGACACAGTATGGATATAGTGTCTACTCTTATTATCCAATCATGTTCGTTATTACTAATTAGTAATTGATTTATTATTGAAATCAAAAAAGCTCCTTTCAAATAGCAATTCACTCTAACCAGAGAATTCTATAAATCATTACTAATCAAGAACAGTAGAATATTCTCTCTAATTACTTTAGAGTGACAAATCCTATATTAACTTACTCAACTATCTACATTCTACATATGGTTCATTTTGTATCCAATTGCTACCGACTGAATTATCCTAGGACGATTCATAAGTAGCATCAAATCATAGTAATTCCTACACTAAATACCTTGGTAATCTCAAGTCTGAGGATCAATTATACAACAATCATTATGAGATAATCTGTAGATACATAAGTAATATTCCATTCAAAATTTTCATAGTCCAGTCAGTTCAGTAACTTATTCTCTAATAATCATCCACACATTAGTTTAAGTCTCCTTATACTTTAATTTATAGGATCGATTATTTTCATCATAAAAAAGAAACATAACGTATGCTATTTTTACCATTTCAACAATATCCAGTCTTGATGAAATTACAACTAGGAACATTTAGGAATAACAAATAAATGTAAATTGAATCTCATAATTATGATCTCATTATAATTTTTATTATACAGTAATTATTCTAAGAATTTTATCTTTAATATTAAAACATAAAATATTAATTAAATTAATACATAAAGATAAATAAAGCAATTTCATTAATTCAAAACAATGTCATACATTAATTTGCATCCAATTGATTGACTGCAAAGGTATAAACTGATGTAGTCAGAAGGAACTCGAATATAATAACCAAACAAACCTCTAATT
>JANZLX010000212.1:669130-690803 GCA_025531955.1 Erythroxylum orinocense
CCCGGAAAATATCATGACTGCATGCCAATTTCGTAATTTGTACTCATGTCTTCTAACCCCTAATTTGGGGCGTTACAGTTCTGGCTCGACCTGTAGGGACCCTGATCTCGGACCAGGCGGCCCTACCGGGGTGGATTTCTCCTTGGTATTGTCCGTTTTGGTCTAGGCGTGAGTCACCACTCGAACGCGAGACCTCACAGTTTTGTTCCACTTTAAGTGGACGCCTCTTACCATTAGGCAGCGATCCAATCGTGGCTCCCTCCGTCTATTTGTCGTCTTATCACTGGCACGTTCCCGCCGAACCCTTTCCTTGGCCCCGACAAGCTGATCTGGGGGGCTTCTGACAACGGCCTCTTCACTGTGGCGTCTACGTATTCCCTGCTTATGGACCATGCAGACGCGGAGCCTCATGGATTGTGGAAGGAAATCTGGCAGTGGCTGGGACCGCAGCGTATCCGCACGTTTCTCTGGTTACTGGCTCATGATAGTCTTCTCACAAACCAACTCCGACCTCGAAGGCAGCTCACAACGGACAGTTCTTGTGCTCATTGTTCTCTTGAAGAATCCACACTGCACGTCATACGAGATTGTCTCAGGGCGCGTCGAGTGTGGATCACTTTGTTGCCTCATCTTGCCGGGACCGATTTCTTTGATTTATCTCTCTGCGACTGGCTTTTCACCAACAGCCATACTCGCAGCCGACTTCTGGACCGGGACTGGACGGTCCTTTTCGGTATCACTTGTTGGTTCCTCTGGACATGGACGAACAAGTCTTTATTTGATCAGCAATTTTTCTGGCCTACTTCTCCTGACCTCCTTATTTTGTCTTATGCAGATCAAATCCGCAGGTCCATTGAGCGGAGCAGCCGGACTGACACCAGACTCCGCCCTCGTCACGAGCTCCTTCTTAATTGGAGTAAGCCCCCGACGGGTTGGATCAAATTAAACACCAACAGCTCCAGCTCTCATCGCAACTATACTGCTACCACCGGTGGCCTTCTACGCGACAGTGATGGCAACTAGATGGGGGGTTTCACACAGAACCTTGGTTGGTGTGCCCCGCTGTCTGCTGAACTCTGGGGAGTTTTCACCGGTCTCTCTCTCGCTTGGCGCTTAGGCTTCCGTCACGTCATCTTAGAGGTGGATTTGGTCGCGGTACACACTCTCATATCCTCCTCGCCCACTCGGTCCCAGGTGTGCAACCCTATTGTGGCGGGTATTCATAAATTGTTTTCTCGGAATTGATCTGTTGTCTATCGGCATGTTTACCGAGAGAGCAACAGATGCGCAGACTGGCTTGCCTCTTAAGCTGCACATTTTGATGTTGGGGTTACTTATTTTGATTCTGCACCTATCGAGTGCCATCATTTTCTCTTTGAGGATAAGTCGGGGATCTGCTTTCCGAGGGTTGTTGTGTAACCAGTGTAAACTCTTTCCCTTTACACAAAAAAAAAAAAAGATTGGGAAATCCGCTTGGTACATACTCATTGTGAAGGAAACTGAGTGGTAGATTGGATGATAAATTTTGCCTTAAGTCTCTAGTTTGTTACCATGTTTTCACTACTCTTCCTTCGGGGATTATCACCACTTTAGACAAAGATCGCTTCGGTACCGTCACCTCTAGGATGTGTTCGTTGTAATCGGCAATTAGTGGCATTTTGCCCCTCCTATTATTAAAAAAATAATAATAAATTTGCCATCCCTAATTTTAAGATATGTTGTAAGGTAATATACGATAAATTTGTGTAAAACTTGAATAACAGATTTAACGTTCGATCAAAACTTGTGTGAAAGGGTTAGAGACGTGACGTCCACATGTGGAAACATCCAACCAAATTCGGGGTATGTTGTCCGAAATCGGAGTTTCTCATCTTCTTCTTGATTAGAGTAATATTAATAAATCCATAAAGACGGCTAAATATAGGCTACGTCAATGCATAGCCCACCATCGTTTCTCTGGTTATTCTCTTTTTTCCTTTCTGCTTCAAGCTAAAAGACCGTAGCCGGTCAGCCCCTTTTACCTTGCCTCTGATAGCTGCCTTTTCACCTGCAGGTTTGGTGCTCTGTTTTGTAACTTTTGTCTTTTGGTTGCTTCTTTTGATCTGGGGACGTGGGTGTCAGATCACTTTTTGGCAAGATTTTAGTTCATGGGGTTTTCATGATTTTGGTCTCTGAGCATTTTCATGAACTGGGTTGTGAATGTTCTTGTCAGTTTTGGAGGGATAGGCGTCAATTGTATGACTGCTCGAGATTTTGATGGAACTTTTGTGGTGATTGTTAGTGAAGTCTTAATCTTGAAGTATGTGTTGGGGGTTTCCTCCTTTGAATTGAGCTTGAATTCAGTTTGTTACACAATATCTATCCAAAGTTCGTTACTGTGTTATCTTGGTTGTTACAGTTCAAGTTCTGAGAATATTTGCTTCTGGGCTTCAGATTCAGTAAAAGATTTGCGGTACTGATCACATAGCTTATTAAGAAGTTAACAGTAACGAACTGTTTTACTTTAAAAGATTGTGGACAAAGATTCATATTCCAATGTCCTTCACCTAAACTGGGGATTACCCTAGAAGTAGCTACTAGATCTGTTGAACTTTCATTAGGCTTGTGTTGAGATGAGATTGTTTTCCCTTTACCGAAATGTGTTCTTTTAGTGATATCTATCAAAAATTTATAATTATATCTTATTGTTTTAGCTTCTGAGTTACCATTCGAGTAAGGAAGAACACTCTTACAGAAAGAGTTTAGTGAAGATCCCACTATAAGCGATAATTGTGAGAGTATTGCCGGAGAAGAGAAGAAGGATGGAATGAGTGTTTCAACTCTCCTAAAGAAGTTGGCATAGTGACAACTGGAATAGTTGTGATGTGTTGCAGTTTTCTCTGTTCCTGTTTTTATAGGAAAAGAAGGGCGACTGCTGACATTCTCTCAAAAGATTTAAATTCATGTGAGTCTCGAATTCATTTATTTTGCGGGTCAATGTTTTGATGCCTCAGGGACAAATGGAAGAGTTTGGTTTTTGCCTAAATGTTTGCTTTGGTGTATGTTTTTTACCAATTTCAACAATTTCTGCTTTGTTTCTCTTGATGATATTGTCAACAGCATATTAAAATTTATTATTGTATTAGATTCAACTTCCTCTTTTGGTGCGAATTCTCTTGCTGGAAAAGTTCCTCCCAGTCCAGTTCGGGTGCCACCTAGTCCTTCAAGATTCTTCAATTCACCAAAGCTCACTAGGCTAGGATCAGTTCATCTAAATTTGAGTCAGGTTACCAAAGCTACTAGCAACTTTTCACCGTCACTTAAGATAGGTGAAGGGGGTTTTGGAACTGTCTACAGAGCACAACTAGAAGACGGGCAGGTTGTCGCAATAAAACGAGCAAAGAAGGTATGCATCAATTTCTTCATCCAGTTGAACGCAATGTTAGACTCATCGAAACTCATGCTTCATTTGTGTGATAGGATTTATGTTATAGCAGATTAACAGATGAAGTTATTTGATAGCAGATTCCCATAGATACATGAAAGCTCTTGGAAGAAGATATAATCCAATGAATGTGTTCATTAGATATGTTAGGTGGTGGAAATGATACTTTTCTTGTTAATAGAAGATGCTCTCAGTTATGGGGCATGAGATCACGGGTCATTGAATGTCTGCCCTTAGTGATACGGCAGGGAAAATCTATTACAATACAGTAATGTTTCTTACAGCAGATTGTTGTTCTTAACCTGGTATTATGGTTGACTGAAATTAAGAAATTCTCCAACTTTGGTAAAACGGAAACAAAATCACATATATTCCAAGTGATATCAATTTCGCTTAATCATTTTGAGTTGATTTTCTTGATGTTGAACATTATTTTTAATCATTGGCTCTACTGTAGTAATTATTACATATCTCTGAGCTGGTTGGCATGAAAACGTTGTGTAGGAACATTTCGAGAACCTCCATACTGAATTCAGCAGTGAAATTGAACTCCTAGCGAAAATCGAACACCGAAATCTGGTCAAGTTGCTTGGTTATGTTGATAAAGGACATGAACGTCTTCTAATTACAGAATATGTGCCAAATGGTACTCTTAGAGAGCATTTGGATGGTAAGCTTCTGTTAATTGAACAGTCTAAATTCCAGAGCAATGGACAGTTCTGCTAAAAGTTCTGTTGAAATTTTCAGGTCAGCGGGGAAAAATCCTGGATTTCAATCAACGGCTTGAAATATGCATCGATGTAGCGCACGCACTAACCTACCTCCATCTATATTCAGGTCAGACAAATTTTCATATTGTAATTTTGTTATAAAATTACCATATCGGAGGTTAGTAATGAACCCTAAATGATCAATCATGAAACAACTTCAAACTTTAAGATTAATTTAGACATTTTGTTGCAATGTCACACTTCTTTTTGGCAGTTGAGATAATGATGTGAGATCTTATGTTAATTACATAGTAATTATCTTACCACATCATATTGAGCAAACACTTCAAAATATGAAAGGCTATAGCCTAACTTCTTATCTTTTATGCTTTAAATTACTTAAGAAGCATCTTATGGTACTAGAAACTCTTCTGCTAAGGTTAAATACACTGGAACCCTGTGATTTGAATTATTTTTCATTTTTATTTCTCATATTCTGAAAACTATCACTGACTCTCCTTCCGTCTATCAAGTTACGTCTTTTGATCATTTTCTTTATATGGGGTGGATGAGCTAATTGCGGGTTGAGCTGTGATGTGGTTGTGTTAACAGTTATATGGACACTATCACGTGCATAATCACAGTCAGTCATATTGCAGTCTTCATTAAAATAATTTGATGAAAACTTAACAGGTCTTGCACAGATGCTATTGATTTTGTTAGTCAAATAATTGGTGCCTAATACTTAGTTTGCGTGATAAACAGAGAAACAGATTATCCACAGGGATGTGAAATCATCCAACATCCTTCTGAACGAGAGCATGAGAGCCAAGGTTGCTGATTTCGGTTTTGCTAGACTTGGTGCAGGGGACTCTGATCAAACTCATATCTCAACCAAAGTTAAAGGAACTGTGGGTTACCTAGATCCCGAGTATATGAGGACCTATCAGCTCACTCCAAAGAGTGATGTGTACTCATTTGGGATATTGCTTATAGAAATCCTGACAGGCCGCCGTCCCGTCGACCCGAAAAAGCCGGCTGATGAGCGGGTGACCCTAAGATGGGTAAAATTTGTTTCTTTAATCATCAAACTTCAGTACAAAGGTGTATAATTCCCTTCAAGTGCTAAAACCCTATCAACTTTGCACAGGCTTTCAGGAAGTACAGTGACGGGTTTGTGGCAGATCTGCTTGATCCTTTGATGGAGGAGATGGTACCCACGGATGTATTGATGAAAATGTTTGCTTTGGCAATTCAGTGTGCGGCACCTATCCGGGCCGATCGACCAGACATGAAAGTAGTTGGAGAGCAGTTGTGGGTAATAAGAGCAGATTACCTGAAAACTGTGAGGAGAAGTAGCATTTCATCGGAGTGATAGCATCTTCCATGTTCCCTGGTTGTCTTCAATTGTTTGTTGTGTCTGCAAATCCTGTAATGAAACAAAACATGACTCTTATCTTGGCCTATTAAACTTGTTTTTATTACTTCACGTGTCGTAAGGTTTTCTTTTAATGCGTTGTATGGCAAATTGTTGCGAGATTGACACAGATGGTACTCCATCTTCACCTTAAAAGCTGTTTTCCTTGATCATTACTTACCTGTTGATTTCGAATCGACTTCAAAATTGAGTTAATTTGGCACCGCAGAATATTTGTTTAATCTAAGCCCGAGTCCGAACTCGAACTTGATAAAACTTGAGTTCTAGGACTTCAAGCAAGGTCAGATCAGCTGAGCTAATTTGTCAGCAACCTACTTTGGATGGCCCTTAAAAGAGAGATCAAGTTTTGCTAACTTTCGGTATCTTACGTTCATAATGTCTCCAATTAATTCTGATGGGGATGGATAGAGAGGGCTGAAAAAGAGAAATGGCTGAGAGTACATTAATGGCAGATTCAACTGTGATCAGTAATGGCCTGACAAAAATATTCAGATTTACAAACCCACAAAGAGCAACAAATGAGAAAACAGATTCAGATGTTTAGGCATGACGGACAATAACAGAAAGAAAAGCCACTCATGACACTCCTGAATAGGATTTCGGACAAGAATTTTGTAGAGCACACCAACAGCCAAAGAGAAAGTAAATAATGACAGAGCAATCTAAGGTATACATGATACAATGTGTTTGATTTTGATTCCCTTACTGTAACAGACGATTCATTTGCGTGGTCAAACAATACTCAAGCCTCCACAATGTGGTCACCACCTCATCAATCCCCATTGATATAATAATGATTGTCAAGTTACAATATACAATGCACACGTGTACTTCATCTGCCTACTTCCTATGCAAAGCCAGATAATTCAAGCGCTTCTTCTGTTAAAGCATTCCTTCGTTTTGATTGATAATGATGAGGCTCAAAAAAATAACCCAAAAAAAAAAAGTTGATTAATTGATACGTCAAGCTCATTCTTCCAACACAACCTTACCGTGTAGCCAAGCACCATTGCTTCACCACGCTATCTAGATGTTAAAAAGCGAGGCAGCTTGATCCTCAACCTTTTCCACCTGCTCCTTACTAGTAGAGGATGCAAACCCAATATATGTTCTGGCATGAAATCGTGCCTTGTCAATATACCGACAACAGGTGATCTCTGTAAACATGGAGCATTGTTATAGAATGCCAGAATATAGAATTGCATTGATGTACGACAGAAAGACTCAAGGAACATAAATATCTGCAAACATCAGGTATTGATGCAATATGATGCAAGAACACAGAATTGCATTGATGTACAAGAGAAAGACACAAGGAACATTAACAACAAGCATCGTGAAGGAAAATCTCATTACCAGTCCAAAAGTTGGTCAAATTCAAGTAGATAGCATGTATGATGTGCAATAAAAATTGACCCCAACTTCAGAAATCAACCAGAAAGCAACAAAGCCTGCCCTTTTTTGGAAACGGATATTATGGCAATTCGTTCAATAAACATAGGAAAAGAATTATGTAATTGCGTCAAAAGCTGGTAATGCGTTACTGAATATGACCAGAAGATTTCAGAATCCAGGCAGAGTCAAAACTATTCAGAATCCAGGCAGAGTCAAAACTAAGTTACTAAGCATGAACTACAAGTAGCAATAACATTTAAAATGCAGTGAATAACTAAATATTAAGGTAAATAATTTGAAAACCAACAGAGGCCGAAGGTTCTTACACTAGCAATCTTGGGTATAATAAGTAGGTGTCTCAAGCCAACTTCTCGGAAAAGTATAAGGGCCTTAGCAAGTGACATTGTTTCAACAACTGTATAAGGTGAAGCATTAGTGAATGGATGTAAATCCAAGAACATCTCCATCTCTTCTTCGGTAAATTCTAAATCTTCTATGTTGTCAACATTGCCTGAGCCCCTCTTGGCAAAATCGCCAGCAGAGAATTGCTTCAACACGCCAGAGCCTTGTGGCACTGGAGAAGGCAAGAAAACTTTCTTCTTAAGTAATTCAATAAGATGTGCTCGAAGGATTAGCCCGTAAAGATCCGGAGAGGCAGAGAGTGGAGGCTCATCAATTACAGGAAACCCGTTATGCCTTGTAGTTCTGAGAACATGTACTACATTACCAACCTTCTCAATACCTTGAAAGAGCTGAAGTGGACCAGTCACCACATCAGCAACTGTTAGCTGCCTCATGTAAGGCTCAGCATGAGTCTCCAGATAAGGAAAGCCCTTTGCTTTCATAATAAGATCATAAATGTTTCCATTAAAAGCATCAGCCACAGTCTTGGAAATAAGAAGAACAATCATTATCAATGGAAGCAACAACAGGTTGTTGGTCAATTCCATGATAATGACACACAATGAAACTGTCATCCTCATAGATCCACCAAGAAATGATGCAGCACCCAATACAGCGTAGAGACCATGATTTAGACTTGAGCGCTTACCAATTAACATTCCGACAAACCGCCCATAAGATGCACCAGTCACAATAACAGGTATAAGTAGACCTGCAGGAGCTACAATTCCATAGCTAAAGATGCTAAGGAAAAAACAGGTTACAAAAAATATGAGAACTGATGAATATTGGAACTCATAGTCATTGTCCCTGCTGAAAAGATTTCTGATAGCGTCATCATTTGTGTTGAAAATAAGGCTGGCAAGATCATTATAATGATTATTGGGACATTGGAATTTCTTGTAGTTGCCAGACCGGCCCATTGTTGGACAGGCTTCTGATGTGTCTGATGGACAAGGTTGGCAAGAGGCTAACCAAGGTAACCCAAAAAGAAGGCAGGATGTGAACATGGAAATAGAGCAAGCAAGAAAAATTTTGTAAGCAATGCCTTTCCTGGAAACCAGAAGACATGAAAGTAAATATATCAAGAAATAATAAACTTTTATTGAGATCAAAAGCATCAGGGAGAAAATAAGGGGTTAATATTAGAACTTACTCATTAATGAAGTTGTAGATGCGCAGAACCCTATCTAAAAGAAAGTTATACAAACTTCCCAATATGCCTCCTATAATCCCAAGGGCAAGCACAAAAGGCAAGTCAATGAGGTGATACGTAATACTTGCTGAATAGGCGTTAAACATTATGAGTCCCCCAGTGCCAAAAACCCCACATTTCCCACTGGAGCAAAAATCAATAAAAGCTCGAAGGACTATTGCAACTATGGCCGTAGTAAAGAAAGATCTCCAGAGAAGGGCACTTCTCCACCTGCAGAACAAAATCATTAATTAATATTTGATTAAGAATTACAGCTTTTTGCCATTTTCGATGAGATACATATAAGCAAAGATCTAAAGATACAGAAAAATAATTTTGCTAACGTCATGAATATCTCAACGAATAAAAGTGTGAAAGAAAATTGTTTTACTTTAAGTCTTCTCATCTCCTGTAGTCTGTTAGTAACTGAATGAATAAAACTGGGAACAGTTCAACCACAAATTAAGAATTTTTCCTCAGCAAGAGACATACCATGATGCCATTTCTTCAAGAGCAAAAAGCACACCACCAACCGGGGCATGGAATGCTGCAGCGATACCAGCAGCTGCCCCGCAAGTCACAAGATCTCTTCGGTCTCGATCATTTCTAAAAAGCCGCAGCCATTTCCATGTCAATCCATATTTTTTAGATCCACCTTGACCCAGCAATGATGCAACACATGCTCCAGTATGCACCATGGGCCCTGCATTTCCAACAAGGAGAGATGATGACACTGCAGATATGCTCCCAATGATCTGCCAAATAAGCAAAACAGTGAGATTTTCACTTGTCATTAATGAAAAATAACTATGTGAAATAAGGATGCATAAGAAATCTTGCATAACTCCACAGTTTACATCATACAAAAAGACATCCAAAAGGTTTAAACAAAAACATGGTATAGAAAAGGAAAGCAAATATTGAATGTTAAAACATACATACGAGTTAGTTGTCGTCGAACTACAATGAAGCTATACCAACAGAACTTAGCGCTAGTCTTTTCAATAATGGTTACAGATAATCATATTTTCTCGATCAAGATTCAAACGTTATAGACGACTTGCAAATTCTGGCTATGTATATTGAAATGATTGTTATAACCCTCTTAATCATAGCACACTCCAAATACTTTAACAGCCACTAGACTATAACTTACTAACAACATTCAAGTAATTGGAAACAAGCCTTGAATGACTATACCGAAAAATCATCACCTTAACAATCAAAGTTCTCAAGGAGAGAATTCCGGGCGCATCCACACCATTTAGATAAGCTTTCACTTCAGGAATACCTGAACCAGCCGCCGCCGGAGATATAAAAGCAGTGATGAGAGATGCAAACAGCGTTAGCGCCAAATTTGAAACAGAGAACACAAGAAAAGCCATTCCAAACCTGCAATAATCCAGAACCAAAAAAGGAAAAAAAATTGCTGTTACCAAAGTCAACGACAACCAGCCTAATGGAGAAAACCTGGAAATAGAGAAGAGCATTTACTAGTAAGTACCTTGTAGCGAGCATCATATTGGAGGTAACGACAAACTTGACGCCAGCGAGATTTTCAATTGCGAGATTATTGGCGAATCCGATAAGACTGACAATAATGCCGATCAAGAAACAGAGCAACCACTTCATGAACACGTACTGGAATATCTGGATCCTTCCCCGACTCCTCCAGTCCTGCTTGAAGAAATCGTTCTCCGCAATCCTAAAACAATCAATCAAACCAAGCAAATCTCAGAGCTTGTTCACCAATCTCAAACACACAGTGCGTTCTAGTAATCATACTCGTAGTCAAGGCTTTCGATGGGACAGACATTGGCACCGACAATGGCCACCTGAGACGTGGAGTTCGTGACGGAGCGTAGGGATGGAGATGACGCGAGGAGTGGTCGCGTGAGGGACTCGAACTCCGGAGACCCGCTAATCGAATTCGACGACATCGCTACGAATTTCTCAACTCCTTAGAACAAGAGAGAGAGAGACAGAGAGCAGGAAAATGGAGGACTCCCGGCCAGTGACGTGGAGAACACTCAAAGTCTCTCTTTTATGATTTGAAAATGATTTTTAATAAAATTATATGGATTAAGTATAAATATATTAGTACATTTTAATAATTTTAAAAATTAATAATCGTTATTGAAAATATATCTAGTAAATTAATACTTTATAATTAGTTAATAAATTTGATTTAATTAATATTAATAAACTAATTATTTTAAAATCTAAACAAACTTTAAAGAAGAAGGTTAATCTAAATCTTAAATAAACTTCATTTTAGAAATTTTATACAAGTAGATCATAATATTAATTAATTAATCAATGAAATTATCTATAAACATATGAATTCATGACAATGGGCTATCATAGTCCAACTCAGCCTAATTTTAATCTTTTTAAAAATTTAAAAACAACGTTATTTTATTAATCGTAGTAAAGTCACGAGTCGGATTGGATTAAAAAATCTTAACTCGTTGATTTCAGAGTAGGGTTGTCATCCCTAAATATATATGAGTACTTAATAATTTGTAATAATATTATAATATTGAGAATTTGTGATTGTTATTTTAAAAAATTATTTGATAAAATAATAATTTAAAACTAATTGATAAATTTAATTTAATTAAAATTAATAAACCATTAATTTTAAATTTTAGAACAAAAAATTCTTAAAAGAAGAAGCTTAATTTAAATCTTGAATCTACCTAATTTAAGAAATTATTCACTAATAGATCGTAATAATATATGATATCCAAGTTAGTATCGGACGTGTTGCCTACTAATGTTACATATATCGACATCTAATAATACATAATAAAATTAAATAATCGAGCTTAGTCCCAACAAGTTGGGCCAAGCTCAACTGCCTTAAGCCGAGCTTGAGCCTGAGACCGAGACCTACGTGGTTTGAATTAACTTAATTTTTATTTACAAATTCTTATAAATGTCAGGTCCTAAAGCCCATATGCCATTTGTAGGTGTAGTCTTATCTTACCACTTTGGCATGTATTAGATGTTATGTCCATTTGGCTGTTCTAAGGACAATATAAGACGAACTTGTTTGGGAAGGAAGCTGTGTACTCTTTTTGAGAATGTTTATAATAAAAGGTGAAGCTAAGGGACTCGGATTGAGACTTAGGATGGGGTAATATCGAACCCGATCCAGCTTAAGTTTAGGCTTGGAATTTCGGGTTTGGTCGGCCTTCAAATCGAATCTAAATCTAAAGACACAATATATTTAAGATGTGCTCGAATTTGGAAAAGTTCAAGCCTAATACGAATCGTTTCCAAGCATAATCCCTAATTAGGAGGCACGAGCCATGCAATTTTGCGGCCTTTGAAAGTAAAAAGGTGTGAAGGTTGTGAAATTTACAATTAACGGGCTCATACGAGAAGAAAAGTTAGATCATATAAATTTAAGTGAAGTTTCATTTTAAACTAATTCGGTAGAGTAGCTCACTAAGCTTAAATGTTAATCTTCTTTCCACTCTTTTTCTAATATGGGACACTCACATGTGTATATTATCAACGCTTCTCCTCAAGTGCAACTATGACTGAACATCCAGTTGTCATTTGAAATAAACACAATAGTAACCGGACGGGATCATTGGGATTATACATCCAGACAAACAACTGGAAAATTAATAATTTAGACCAAATCTGCTTTGATATCATGTGAAATTTGCAATGGGTCAACGAGCCCATACTAGAAGAAAAGTTAGGACACGCACAAGCTCAAATAAAGTTCCATTTTAAAACCAATTGACAATAGATAAAGTAGACTATTAGATTTATATGTTAGTTTTATTTCCCTTCTTTTTTCTAATATGAGACTCTCATATGTGGATATTATCAACAAAGGTTTAGATGTAGAGATAGACATTTGAGTTCGGATACGACCCAACTTAACAAGAAGTTAACACGTTTAACTCGGATTGGGTTCGAGTTGCATTTAAATGCATTTCTAAAAAAAATTTGTACTTAAATGTAGGCTTTAGTTTAGGGTAGGAGTTTTCTATCCCTTATTTAAAATGATATTATTTAATATTGATTTTTAAAATATATAAATTAAAAATATTATTTTGATAAAAAGAGTTTAAATTTTAACTTCAAATTTAACTTAAAAATTGATCAATTTAAATATAACTCATTAATTTGATACCAAAAGTAAAATTAAAGCTTAGTTTAATTCAACCCGACCTATTTTTATTCTTTTAATTAAAAATAAAAATGTGTTTTTTTTTTGAGAGAAACCATTACATGAATTTAAATAAAGGTAACACTACAAACCGGTAGGGAAACAAAAAACTGAAAATCGGAAAAAATAAAGAGCAACAAGCAAACCTACCTGCAGGCACATTGTCTCGATGACTCACTAGGTCGAACTTAAGAAGCCCAAACTCGAGCCCAGCATATAGTCTGATCAACCCAAGCTTATTCTGTCGACATTTGAACAAATTAAAATAGACCCGGGAGCAAGTGTCATCCTTTCTCCTTTCGTCATGCATGATCCAAAGCATGCTTTTCGTTTAAACAAGCCATTGACCTCTTTTTCGTGACAACAACAAAAGCTAAGCTACCAATTCATGAATTCCCTCCAATTCAATTCAGTGATTCACCATACTTCTTACCCCCGAAGTTCTATGTGGGCCAGGACAACTACCTATCCAACGGTCAACTGAAAACAAGAACAAAAGATAAAAACAAAAATGGCAAATAGTTAAAAAGTTGCATGATTGTTATTGTCCTGATGCGGTGGACTTGCGAATTTCCACATGGCAACACTCGATAGGAGTCAAAAGGTTGGCTGTATGTCGGCAAACGGCACTCACCTTCCCTGGTCCAAATCCAACGCGCCACCAACTCACTCACTGTCGTGGTGTTGTCATCTTCTTCTTCTTCTCTTTTTTTGATTTTAACGACTAGTTACGGAGAAACCCACTTAAAAAAATTCACCTTTTTAACTATAGTAAAACGAAGTCTCTGTTTTCTTCTTCTACTCCATTTGTTCGATATTTTTCTAGTACTACTGGTCGGAGACGTACAACGGCATGTCGTTTGTGGGGGGCTTGGTGATCGGAGTGGTCTTTGGGTTGGCGTTGATCGTTGGCTTTGTCCGGTCGGAGAATGCCCGATCTAAGCGTCGCTCTCAACTTGTTAGTACTTGGTTTAAGATGAGTGAAGGTAGTTCTTTGGTTATGGGTCTTGGCGGTGTTTGATGGGTGTGTTTGTTTTTCAGGCAGCGACTGTGGCCGCTTTTGCGAGAATGACGGTGCAAGATTCTAGAAAGATCTTGCCTCCTCAGTACTACCCTCCTTGGGTCGTCTTTTCTCAACGTCAAAAGGTTGACCTTTTTACCTCTCCATGTTTGTTCAAATCTTGTTTGTTCCTAGTCAGGTTACTGATTTGAGTGTTTGTGACGTGACCTTAGTTGAACTGGCTTAATGCCCATCTTACAAAGATCTGGCCTTTTGTTAACGAGGTAAGTGGTCTCTTTCCTTTTCTTTTCTGGGTTTTAGTTTACTTCATCTTTTTTTTTTCCCCCCCACTTTGTGTTTTGTTTCTTGTGTGAGTGTGTATAGGCAGCATCAGAGCTAATTAGAGCTTCAGTGGAGCCTGTTTTAGAGCAGTATAGGCCAATTATATTGTCCTCTCTCAAGTTCTCCAAGCTTACACTTGGTACTGTTGCTCCTCAATTTACAGGTCCGTTAGTTTACAGTTTCATCTTCTGTTGATTTTGGTATTGAATTTACTCTTGGTACTGTTGGTCTTGCTACTTCCGTATTGTTTTTTTCCGCTTTAATGCTTAGTGGTCCACAAAGGATTGAGCTTTTGTTCTTGGGACCTTCTTAATGGTGGTCCATCCTGAGTTCCTGTAGTGCTTGTCAAATGTAATTTCATATTATATTGCCACATATCTGTATAACCCTTACGATTGTATAACTCGGTGTATAGAAAGTTGGTTTCAGCTTCTTATCAGTCATTGTGCTCTTTTAGGGGTTTCAATAATTGAAGATGGCAAAGATAGCATCACTATGGAGTTGGAAATGAATTGGGATGGGAATCCAAGTATAGTACTCGATATTAAGACTAGGCTTGGCCTTGCATTGCCTGTCCAGGTAATCTTTTGCTCATCTCATCTGCCTGTGTATGGTATATCTGAAATATCATCTGCAAGCAAAAGTAACCTGTTCACATGATCTTTTCTTCTTAATCATAAGCGCCCGTACGCTTTTTCTTTAACAACTGTATATCACCTCATCAAGCTTCCATGGTAGGTTGCCAATATCCGAATGATTTACTCTGATCCATACAGGTAAAAGATATTGGATTTACGGGGGTTTTCAGGTTGATCTTCAAGCCGCTTGTTGAGGAGATACCTTGCTTCGGAGCTGTTTCTTATTCTTTAAGACAGAAGGTGTAGTGGCTAATATCTTAGATTTCTTTGGAAGTTTTTTTTATAAGATTAGGAGGATATGTTCATACATGCAAGCACCTCAGTTCAGATGCAAAACAAACATACAGATATAACAAAACATTTGGTTCCTTTTAACTTGCAGAAGAAATTGGATTTCACTCTTAAAGTTATTGGCGGTGACATATCAGCAATTCCAGGACTTTATGGAGCTATTGAGGTTTGTGAATTTAATGTTGACTTGTCTGATTTCACTACCTAGTATGTATTATTGTTCGCTATATCAGTTTCTATTGTTTTATTCAAAGTTCTATTTCTTAAAGTTAGTTTTTTCTAGTTGAATACTTTTATCTACTTAGAACTAAATTAAATTGAATACTTTTATCTACTTAGAACTAAATTTTCACTACCTTTTAATTCTTATATTTCAACCCTAGTGGTTGTAGATGCCAATCACAAAGTATTGAGTAAGATCTTTCTGAAAATCATTCCTAGTTAGATGGATGATGTCTTTTGGTTCAGAAAGCCTTACAAAATGTCACTTTGTTCACATCTACCCTTAAGCTCTACTGTGAAATCTTATTGTGTCAGTCGATTCATTAAAAAACTAGTGGGTTTTCTCAAGCTAGCAGTGATAGTGGAATGCATGGAGCTGTGGTTTGTTATTTTTCATGATAACTTGATGCAGATATAGTAACAGTCATCATCCACTTTACAGGAGACAATACGAGATGCTGTTGAAGACTCCATTACATGGCCTGTTCGGAAAATTGTTCCAATTTTGCCTGGGGATTATAGGTATTTTGAGAACCACATTAGAAAGTTTTTCATCATTTGGCAATTCTTCTTCATTGCCATTGCCTTTGAAACTGCCTTGGAATAAGGAGGCATTCGAGTACCCCTGTACAACCCAGCTCCCTTATGCATATATGATATAACTAATGATACTCTTTTCTCTCAAAACAACATGCTGACCTATTCAGAAAGACTGATGGTATTTTATGTGGGTTCCTTTGTGCTTGAATGCTTTTCGTACTTTTGAAGCTAGAATGTTTCTTTTTCAGTGATCTGGAGTTGAAACCTGTTGGCATACTTGAAGTGAAACTGGTTCAAGCGAAGCAGTTGACAAATAAAGATCTTATTGGGAAATCTGATCCCTATGCTGTACTATATGTACGCCCTGTCCGAGCCAGGATGAAAACCAGCAAAATTATTGTAAGATAATTCTGATCTTACATGTGTCATCTTTCTTTTAACTTGATCTGAAATTAATTTGGTATCCTCCTTGCAGAGCAATGATCTGAATCCAATCTGGAATGAACATTTTGAATTTGTAGTCGAAGATGCAACCACTCAACACCTGGTGGTAAGAATCTATGATGATGAGGGCCTGCAGGCTTCTGAGCTTATAGGATGTGCTCAAATGCAGCTACGTGAGCTTGAACCTGGCAAAGTCAAGGATGTGTGGTTGAAGCTGGTTAAGGATTTGGACGTCCAAAGAGATAATAAAAACAGGGGGCAGGTAACAACGCTAGTAGCCTGGTATTGCTATAACTGAATATGAAGGTCATGCAATGCTTTTGGTATATTTAGAAAAATGAAAGTTCTAACTTGTTGAGGTTTGAAAGGTTGCATTTGATTAAACAACAAGACTTCTGATGAAAATCTGTTTTTACTTAATGACTAGTTAGTGTTTTGTAGAGTCTTTGATGCTTGTCTCCCTCTATGTCTGCCATTTTCTTTTTGCTGTTTCCTTTTCAAGGTAGAACATTGGGGAGGGAGTGGGGTACATTTTAGCAAGGAACCTTATAACTCAGGCTGATTGTCTTAACTTTTAGCTGCAGAAAATGGACTCTGAGATTGAGTAGTTCAGGATCAATTAGAGTTACCTTAGTAATCAAAATGTTGCCTTATGTGTTGTATAAGATAGACTTGATAAATTTTCACACTTTTCCCAACTGTTATGTGGTTTTAGGTACACTTGGAGCTTTTGTACTATCCTTTTGGCATGACAAACAGTTTTGTCAATCCTTTCGCTTCCAACAATTCATTGACCTCATTGGAGAAGGTTCTTAAAGGTAGCATGAATGAAGTTGACATTAATGAAAATGGGAAAGACATCACAGAAAAGAAAAGGGATGTCATTATTAGAGGAGTTCTTTCTGTGACTGTGATATCTGCTGAAGACTTGCCTCCGGTAGATTTGATGGGTAAGGCTGACCCATATGTTGTAGTCACGATGAAGAAATCCGGCACAAAAAAGAAAACCAGGGTAAGGTTGTAACTCCTTGAAGTTGAGATTTTTCTAATTTTCATTTCAGATTTCTATCGCCTTCCTGTAATTGTTATTACTGTAGTTTTAGTTGTTTCGGTTTTGTAGTACCAAGGATTCAGTGGTTGGGTGTTTGGTTGTGAGTTCCTACTGTTTTGGTCTACTATAGTATTCAATCTCTCCAGTCTTAACTACTTTTTACAGGTAGTAAACGACAGCTTGAATCCCGAATGGAATCAAACTTTTGACTTCGTTGTAGAGGATGGATTGCACGATATGCTAATCCTTGAAGTTTGGGATCATGATACTTTTGGGAAGGTAAAAATCGTCCCCTATGTTCTTCTTCCAAGAAGATTGAGAACAATATTCCATAAAAAGTAACTAAGCTTATTAGCAGAATACATTCTCATTTAGGTAACTTAAACGAAGCAGACTTTCAGGGCTTGTAGGAAATTAGTTTTTCTGTTTCTTCCATTTTATAATGGAATATTTTCATGTAGGACTACATGGGAAGGTGCATCTTGACTCTCACCAGAGTCTTATTAGAGGGGGAATACAATGACCAGTTCCAGCTTGATGGAGCTAAATCTGGAATCATAAATTTGCAGCTAAAGTGGCTTCCACAACATATTTACCGTGATTCCTAAGAAATCGCTATTCAATAAGCAGTCGGTGAAGTTTTGCTACAGAATCATAGGACACACTTTATGGACATTTGTGTTTGTAGAATATTAAAAAAAAAACACAACCTGTATCCGTGAGGCAAACTCTTCCCTTCATTGTACATAATATCGCTGTGCCACATCAAGCACAGTCTGAGCAGAAGTTCTGAAGAAGAAAACTTCTGTTACATGTGAGTGGAGAGAAAAGGAGAGCAATGAAATATTTTATCGTTCCAGTCAAGTTTAGACCTCATGTAATAATCCTGTTGTATTCATTTTTGGTTAATCGAAGATTATAAGACTGCTTTTGTTATGCTTTTGTTTCGAAGGCAAGGTTAGATAGTTAAGCAGTAACTGAATTGACATTATGCATGTAATGAAGAATGGATTACAGGATAAATTCCAGAAAGAAGCATCTTATTCCACAGAGTGTTCTGATATAGTCAGTTCATGGTTCTTGGAAGCTTCATCAACCCACTTGAATGCTCTTGAATACAGTAATGTACTGTGATTGAGGTTTCATGTCAGGAACTGAAAATCCAGTCAACATCATTCCTCAGGTGATGTTTCTTCAGCTTTCTTCTTCTTAGATTGGTTCCCCTGAAGAAACAAACACAGTTCTTATAAATAAATGCATTCATTAGAATCCAACTTGCATCACATGATTGATTAGCTTCAATCTGTACAGTATAGTATTGTTCTCTCCAATACTGATTGTGCAATTCCATCCTATCAGTTGGCATTTTTTTACCATCATCATTGCCATTCCAGTGATAGAATGCGTGGGTTCTATTCAGTATCTCCAACGTAGAATGTCCATAACTAGCTTCTCTGAAGGCAGAATAATCTGATTGTGGATCTCTAAACCTGTATCATCAGTATCAATGTTTCTTATTGTTAGAAAATAAAAGATCTAGTTTGATTTCCTTTCCTAATTTCTAGTTGTTTTTATTTTTGAATAAAGGACCGAATCTCTAAATTAGAGTTAAGATTCCTTAGAAATAAGATAGTGTATATTTTAGTTACTATATTTAGATTATTTCTATTTTTATTAGTCTTTTCCAAGGGTACAAAGTATCCTATAAATTCTACATGGTATCATTAAAAAAAAAAGAGAAAATAAAGTTTTCCTAAAAAATTCTACATGGTATCAGAGCCATAGGGTTCAAATCTGAAAAATGGCAAGGACTGCCATGACTGGTGCAAGCAGAACCCAAAACACATCAGAGGTTACCTCTAAAACCAGCCCAGACAACTCTCTCTATACTGCTGGTGTTGATAATATAAACACTAGTTCTTCTGTACAAATTTTCGTTCCAAAACTGAACGGAATATACTACCTTGAGTGGTCTCAGTCCGTCAAACTTGTAATTGAAGGTAGAGGAAAGCTCGGGTACATCACCGGGGAAGAGAAGCAGCCAGAAGAAAAGGAGCCTGGCTTAAAAAGATGGAGGGCAGAAAATTCCTTGGTAACAACATGGCTTCTAAATCCGACGGAGGCAACAATTGCAAGGCCGAACATGTTCCTACCAACAGCCAAAGCAATATGGGACTCCATCCGGCAAACGTACTCAGACTTGGAGAATTCTTCGCAGATTTTTGAATTAAAATCAAGGCTTTGGCAATCCAAGCAAGGAAATTGTGAGATTGCCGTGTATTACAATGAGATGGTGGTTCTTTGGTTGGAACTAGATAAATGTTATGAAGATGAATAGGAGAATCTAAATGATTGTGCAAGGTATAAGAAAAGAGAGGAGAATGATCGTGTCTATATGTTCCTTGCGGGAGTAAATAGGAGCTTAGATGAGGTAAAGGGAAGAATTCTTGGTCGAAACCACTTCCCTCAATTTGTGAGGTTTTTTCAGAGTTACGGTGTTATAGGACTTATGAGAGAACCAACCCCAAAAGCTAACTTGAAAGGTGGGAAAGCTCATAAGCCTATAAACTCCACATTAGTTTCTTTTATTACCGATGTTGGACATTTTAAACCGTAACATTCGTCCCCCCATAAGAACCAATGGCCTTATTGGTCACGGTCATGTTGGTCACGACCATATTGGTCACGGCTGGCACTCCCAGGCCACCACTCCACGAGCCACCACTCTAAGGACCAATGGCTCTGATACAAATTGTTACAGAACTTATGAGAGAACCAACCTCAAAAGCTAGCTTGAAGGGTGGAAGAGCTCATAAGCCTATAAATTCTACATTAGTTCCTTTTATTACCGATGTGGGACATTTTAAACCGTAACATACGGCAAGAAAAAAACAGAAGGAGAATCATGATCAGCAATGTTGCACCACCAACCGAGCCTGAGAACTCAGCTCTTATCTCTCGGAACTTAGGAGGAACTGATGAAGACGGAGAAAGGAAGAAACAACCATGGTGTGATCTTTGTAGAAAACCATGACACACTAAAGAAACATTCTGGAAGATTCATGGGAAGCTAGCACATTTAAAGAAAAAACAGGAAATAAATGGCAGGGCACTTCAAACCATAATTGATGATTCTTAAGAGCAATCAATCAACTCGGATGAGCAACCTTTCAGAAAGGAACAGTTAGAACATCTGTACAAACTTTCTAAACCTCCACAATTCTCTGTTACTCCTTCATGTTCTCTTGCAATCCAAGGTAATTCTTGTGTCACAACCCTCTCTAATTTTGGTTTTTCTCCTAGTCCTTGGATTATAGATTCTGGAGCAACAAATCACATGACAAATTGCTCCCAACTGTTCTCATCATATAATCCATATGTAGGAAACAAAAAAATTAAGAATGCAGATGGATCTTTTTCGGCAATAGCTGGGATTGGTTCAATCAAAGTTTCCCCACTTATAACTCTTTCTAATGTACTTCATGTTCCAAAATTGTCTTGTAACCTTCTTTCTATCAGTAAAACAACCCGTGATCTAAAGTGTCAAGCTAGTTTCCATCCAACTCATTGTGAGTTTCAGGAAACGGCCTTAGGCAGGATGATTGACAATGCTAGGGAAAAAGGAGGATCATATTTCTTTGAAGACGGAACAATCCCAAATAAACTACCAGTCATTAGTTTATGCTTTGACTCTGAATTTTCTTCTTGTAATCATGAAATAATGCTATGGCACTATAGACTTAGTCATCCAAACTTTCATTAATTAAGACATTTATTTTCTCCTCTTTTTATTAATAAAAATCCATCTTCATTTCAGTGTGAGATTTGTATGTTTGTAAAACAACACTGAGCCTCTTATCCTCCAAGACCATACAAACCCACTAAACCATACTCTTTAATTCATAGTAATGTTTAGGGTCCTTTAAAAACACCAACAATTCTTGATAAAAATGGTTTGTCTCATTTATAGATGATCACACTAGAATAATTTGAGTATATTTATTGAAAGAAAAATATGAAGTTGAAGAAGTTTTTAAAAACTTTTATACCATGGTTCAAACACAATTTGATGAAAAAATTCAGATATTTAGAAGTGATAATGGGAAGGAATTTTTTAAAAAGACTTTAGGGAGTTTTTTTATTGAAAAGGGAATTATTCGTCAGAGTTCATGCAATGATACTTGTTGGGTACCGATCCCGGGGCCCGTCTGAACAGTACTGGACCCCGTTACCGAGAGCCCAACTCATTCGGAACGGAAACAGAATCGTGGACCGTTGGGCCCGAATCCCGACCCTCAGGACGCACGATGAAATATACTTACGGAAGCACTGACAATTGGTTAATTAAATATAATCATGCACAGAAGAAAACATAAAACTCAATAC
>JANZLX010000212.1:693864-710125 GCA_025531955.1 Erythroxylum orinocense
TATTTTGTCACTCACCAACCCTTTAAGAATAAATTTCCCTAACTTCAGAGCAAAAACAAAGCTCTGGTTTCCTCTCTATTTTTCTGTGTTCTACTTGTTTTTGGTGAAGGAGCGAGTACCTTATATAAGTACTCTGCAGCTGTCTTCTTTCTTTCTTTTCCACAAATACTGCAGGCGGCTGGTGGCTGGCGGCTTCCACAAAAGCAATTGCGGCGTCAACAAAAACAACACAACATTGGTAGGCGCCGTCTACAATTTACATTTGTTAAATGGTGTCCCACCATGTGAGAGGGACCCATCTAACAAGAGGTACCATATTGAACTTGGCTCAGCCCTGGTTCACCAGATGTCACCCATGAGACTATCACAGCTTTTCCATCATAGTCACCTTGTGTTATATGTACCTAAACAAGGACTATTGCTTTTAAATTACGGTTATACTGGAAGTGATTGCGATTTCCGGATCACAATCGGAAAAGTTGCAAGCATTCTCTGATCAAAAGTTGCAGAGAAAAGCTCACCTGTTGAGGAGCATTATGACCGTTTGGAACGGCAAACACTTCATGGTTGAAAGGGATGTCTACGGAGGGCCACTCTGATCGGATAAAGCTACTTGTTGTTCCGGCGATCACATTAGTGACTGAAGCAGACAAGTGACACAATGTCAATACCAAACGGGAGGACAACAACTTCTTGTCAACCTTTGTCATGATTGTTGAATCAATCACCCAACACAGGTTCTGAATAAAAGGAAAATTCCAATATCAGGACAAAACAGAGCATAAGCTTAAGCATGTATCAAAATGAAAGATTGAATCCTTATTCCATTTACTGTTTCAAAACCTCAACTTTTCAGAGACCCTTTTAAATGCTTCCACAAAATCCTCCCAAAGGAAACGATATAGACATGAGCCCAAGCAAAGTTTAGGTACCTTCTAAGAGAGATTTATTTAGCAACAACCGTATTTAGACGTACAAAAACTATGTTTGTTGTTTAGTTAATTGGTTGTTTGGAACATTCAATTTATTGTAATGGAAGACTTGCGACTCCATTATTGGTATTTATCCCTGAGCTCCGATACCTCTAACCGTCCCTGTCATGTGAAAGTGATCAACATGTATGGCTGTTAGATCTCCAAAGATCCAATCAAAGGAAATACGATTTTCAATGTTAGAAATCTGGCCTCACAATGTTTTATCTACAGATATTTTTAGGATTAAAAGAAAGTGATGCACAATGCAAATTGTGTATCTACGAAACAACTCTGCGACAGTTTGGAACGCCTTATGAGAGACTTCCTCTGGGAATCTACGGATGCTCAGCGGAAAACACACTTGGTTAATTGGGAAGCAGTATGTAAGCCCAAAAACCAAGGGGTCTCGGGCTCAGACGTATCCGCGTGTCCAATGATGCTTTACTTGCCAAGCTCGGCTGGATGTTGTTCATTCAGCCTGATGTTTGGTGGGTTCGTATCCTTCGCGCTAAGTATCGCTTCGGCCATGATTCTATTCCCTCTTCCATCGACAGGTCTCGAGCTTCCGTCACTTGGCGAGGTATTTCAGTCACCTGGCAGTATGTTCGCCAAAGTCTCAAATGGAAGTTGGGCAATGGGATGCGTATCTAGTTTTGACTGGACAACTGGATCTATTCTTGGGGACCGCTCTGGCTAGTGGCCAACGCCACTATTCCCACTTCCCTTCTGCATGCTACCGTGGCGGATTTAACGAACGAAGTCGGTCAATGGCGTTGGAACCACTTCCAGCACTATCTTCCTTCCTCAGTGTGCATGGAGCTTGCGGAGATACATCCTGCTATAGAGAGTTTAGAGGAGGATTGCTTGATCTGGGGCCTTACACCTTATGGCCGATTCACCGTAGCGTCTGCTTATGAGCTTATTGGCGGTGGACACACGGAGGATCCTACTAGCCTGTGGACTTTGATTTGGAAATGGACGGGGCCGCAACGGATTTGCACTTTCTTGTGGCTTCTCACTAAGGATAAATTGCTAACGAACCAATAACGAGTGGCTCGTCGACTTACATCGAATAGTAGTTGCCACACCTATGGCCAAGTCGAGCTCATTTTGCATTCTATCCGAGATTGCCCACGAGCCACAGCCTTTTGGCGTCAACTCGCCCTAGAAGTTGTGGATCCTGACTTTTTCCATCGGGATCTAGTCCAATGGATGACTTACAACCTTCGTACACTTATACAAGTGAATCAGGTGGACTAGGCCACTATTTATGGTGTGGTAGTGGCAAAATTGTAGCCTGTTTGACCCCACGTTTGTCTGGCTGGAAGAGGGGTCTCGAGTCGTTATGGAGTATGTGGCTTAGATAGGTCGAGCATGATCAGTGGAAAGTTGCATTTTGACGACTCCGGGTATTCCTCCAAGTACTTTCGTCGGATGGACGAAACTGCCCGATTCTTGGGTCAAAGTTAATTCGGATGGCGCCGTTAGGCACTACTCGAATCTGGCCACTGCAGGGGGTTTGAATAGGGACTATCAAGGGCGGTGATGCAGTGGTTTTCTACACCGCATTGGCAGTGGTTCTCCTATTACAGCTGAATTATGGGGAGTCTGTTCGGACCTAAATCTCGCATGGACGTTGGGGTATCGTCGAGTGATCATTGAAGTTGATTTCCTCGAGGTAATAAATATTCTCTCCTCGTTCAGTTTAGTTTTAACTGACGATGTCTTTTTAGTGGTAGGTACCTATGGCCTATTATACCGAACTTGAGAGGTGCAGCTATAACACGTGAGTCGAGAAGGGAACTAGTGTGCTGATCGTCTCGCCTCTATTGTGGAGATGGCCAATCCAGGCATTCATGTGCTTACTGCACCTCCGATGATAATTTTGGAGTTACTTCACCGGGACCAACGAAGTGTCCAATATCGCCAAGCATTGCGTTAGCTCGGATGGTTTTTGTTTGATTTGTTTCTATTTCCATTGTAGAAAAAAAAAAAGAAGAAGAAGAAAGTGATGCAAGCCCTTAGGTCTGTTCCACGAATACATCAACTCTGTTCCAAAAATATATGTGGATAATGGTGAGTTTATCAGATCAGGGCTCACTGAACAGGGCCTGGATTGAAGGGTTTTCCGGGGTCTCTGGACTGTGGCTTATAGGAACTTCAACCATTGCCTTCAGTTGGATTTAGTGGTCCACGATGATCTTGAAGTAGCTTTGCATCTAGACATCATACAATCGTGGAAAACTTAACGGTACAAATGAATTGGAAGATAATATATTAGTTGTATGAAACAGAACTGATGACTGCTCAAAACTAAACCTAATGGGAATGATGATCATAGGTCAGAGCCTTTCATCTGGATCCTTAATATATTTACCAGAAAAGGAGAGAACATGTCAGAGAAAATTTTGGGTCCAATAAAAAATCTAACCATGCCGATTCAAAATCAACAAATCAAACTATATATCGTCATATTTAGATTCGGTTCTAATTATGATTTATGATCATGTCCTTGTTTTGATTGAAACTATGACTTCTAACGCATTTGCCCTAGTTTCATAAACCCCTTAGTGACTAAAACTGTTAAGACTGAGTTTGTTAGATTAAGACATGAGTTGACTCGAATTTGATAGGCATATTCTTTACAAGGAAGCTTACACGCAACATGCCAATGATAAGACACTATATTCATCATTTCAAGACTTCACATTTTCATGTTTAAGAGTACATATTAGTCGACCGAGCTTGGCGTGTTTTGGTTTGACTTGACATGAACAGCTTATTAACATCCAGCATAAACGCGTTTAGAATCAAAATCAACGTGTGGACTAAACATTTTATGACACTGAGGCACTAAGTCATGTCAGTCTTTTCACAAACTATGTACTAAGCATAGAGTTCTAAGTAGCCTTAGATCAACAAAGTAAGACACGCATTTCTTCTGTAATTGACCTGCTTAAGTGCTTATTCTGTGTAATTTTCTTCATCTTTGTTGTCCTTTTCAACTTCTAAACAACTAACACTTATTCTTTCAACAGAAAGAAAATATCAGGGAAATTTTAATACAAAAGGACAAAGAGAGAAGAAGGTGTTGTGTAGATTTCGTACAGAAAGTTACAAACTTTAAGAAGTGTTGCGTAGATTTCGTTTGGGTAATTGACTAGGAAAGTTCCTCGTGGCTTATATTGAACGAATGGTCGCGACCAAAGTAGACATTAAGCAATCATTCAACACCTGTTATCTCTCTCTGCGCGTCTCTGTTTTTGTGTGTAGAAACTAGGATCAGAGTAACCAGTCAATCCATGGAAGACCCATCATCGAAGGAAGAGATGTCGAAGGTTCTTGAAGTTCTTGAAGCTCTCAAACAAGCGTCTCAGGAACTCCAAACCCACCCAAGTCCCGGAAATGGGCAGTCCAACACTCTAGCCATTAAAGCTTTGTTAGAGCTCGAAACAGAGTCAGACGCGCTTTTGTCCAAAGACCCGCATCTCTCTACTCTCTCTCAACATCTTTCCAACCTCAAGTTATTGGTTGACACTCTCCAGAACTCTCATGGACTTATAAACTTCTTGACTCGACGAGTCTCCACTCACTCCATATCCCGAGTCGCCGGTTCGATCGAGACAGAGATTCAAGCCTGGATCGACCGTGAAACCGTTGAGAAATTGTTAAAATCTCTGAAATTTCCTGCAGATAACGAGAAAGAGTTGGTGGGTTTGTTAGAACAATTAGAGAAGCGAGCCTCACAAGGGTTTGATCCAGAGTTGCAAGACTTGGTTTTGAAGTCGAAAGTTTTGTCATATCTCGAGAGAATTCTATGCGACAATAGTTTTTCACAGAGTTTCAGAGAACAATGTGCTTTCGTCATAGCAAGTTTGATCCAATTCAACAGAAATGTCTTTGCAGGTCAGGTGTTAATGGGTCCTCTTGTTCATGCTCTGCTCTCAATGGCTTCACGTAAATCGGTGGAAGTCCTATGCTTATTTATCAAGTCAATTAAATCTCCATTAGTAGATGAGATCGAGTACAATGGAGGAATACCCAGAATCATATGTTTCATGGACTATAAAGACTTGCAAATTCGTGTTTTAGCTATGGACACGATTCTTGAAATTGGTTATTTCGGTCGAAAAGAGGCCATTGATGCTATGCTCAAAGAAGGGTTAGTACAAAAACTGGTAGAGCTACAGAGATCAGAACTTGGTGGGGATTCGATTGACATGGGAAGATCTGATGAGAAAGAAAACACAGACGGTGAAGGAAACAGAGAGAGCATAGTCAGAGAGACGAGAGAAAAGAGATTAATATTGGAAAGTCGTCCATTTGCGAGCTGTGTGGCGAGATTTGCAGTGCAGCTGGAGGTTGGAGAAGGGTTGAGGCAAAGAGAGAAGAGAGCGTTTAAGCAAGAGATATTGGAGAGAGTGAGGGAAGCCTCTGTCTCTAATGCTGAGGCAGCCACCATTGTAGCAGAGGTCTTGTGGGGTTCTTCACCTTAAAAAACAGAGTCACTGCACATTCTTTTATTGTTTTGCACATATGAATAAATTTAGTTAGGGTCAATCAATCTGTCCATAAAAATTAGTTTTTTAAAATTTTTTATATGTAAATATATTATTTTTAAATAAATAAATTATATCATGAATTAGTAAATTAAAATTAAATAACAATTTTTAAATTAACACATTTTCACTTTTGTCAAATTATAATTTACAAATATTTTATTTTGTCTGAAAAAAATCTCGAACCAAATAGATTAATTAATTCGAGTAAAAATAATTTTGTTTTGGTTATACTTACAAAAATAATGTCACTTTTACTTCAAATAATCATTTAATTATTAAGTAAAAATCTCATTTTATTTTAATTATTTTAGATTTATCAAAATTAACTTTTTAAATTTTAACTCAAATAAAATTCGACTAATCTAAAATAACTTTTGATTAAGTTTATATATTGTTAACGAGGTAATATAAAGTTATTTCTAATGCATATTAAATAAAAATTTAAATATAATAAAAAATTTATTTCACAAACTAATTAATTAATAGATATTGAAGACTTAAAAAAAATCATATCCAAAACTTCATTAGAGATCCTTCATTCTAAACCTCTTGAGTTCAACTTTTATAAAAATCTTGAAGAATTTGAAGAGAAATTAGATAAAATTAATTTCAATTATAAATTTTTTAAAAAAAATAGGTATGATGTTAGGAATGGTTAGAATGGGCTACAACGGAAAACCATAATTCACGTTCAACTTCTAAAATGTTGGGCCTCATTCTCTAGCCCCATGTACATTTCATTCATTTAATATGAATTCCTAAATGACAAGTTTGGAGTCTTCATGGGTTGGGCCGGACTCGTTCTAGTTTGATTAGACTTTTAAGAAACAATTGGAGCTTAATTTGAAATTTAGTTATTTAAAAAAAAGAATTTGGATTGTGTGGGTCAAATTTTAGGTCAATTCTCTAAATTTAGGTCTAATTAATTCGAATATAATATGTTATTTTTAGGTTAAATCGACCAAATAAATATATCTAAAAGATAAAGAGATGTGAATAGAGAAGTAGGCAAAAGAAAGAAAGATAAGAACAAAAGATTATCTAAGGATGACATTTGAACCCGAATTGAAATTCAACTAGTGAGGTTTGAGTTAACAAGGTCTTGGGTTTGTTTCTTCTAAAAAAAGATCTTGGGTTTGATTTTTAAAAAAAATTGGACTTCAAATTGGGCTTTGATTCGGGCTGCCGAGACTCGACAATTATAAAGATAACGATATTTTTTTATCAAATATGAAGTTAATTTATATTTTTAATTTAAAAAATAAAAAAATGCAGTAGGACCTAACCTATAGGTTGGGGCTTAGGCCTGGTTGTCTCAAACCTAAGCTGGAGTAAAAATTTGAGCCCAAACCTATTATTATCATAGTTTTTGTTGACCATTTCATGTCTCTTTCTGAAACTTTTTGACATAATTGCTCACAAAATAATAAGGAAATCTACAACCTCACATCATTGGCTCTTCCAACTAAAGGCTGAGCAAATATGCATATTATTATACATATTTTTAATCATTTTGTAAGATTTAATAAACCATAATGGTATTAAAAACCTGATTAAATTCAAAAGAGTAAGGACCATCCCTACCAATTCACTCACCTTTGCAGTAGAGATTAATGGTCCCGAACAATGAAAAAAAAAGTTTTATATATTAATAACTTTCTTCCGACTTTTGTAAAGCGGGGAGTTTTACGTACTAGAGTATGTTGTGTTGTGTTTTTTTCCCTCTCTAAAAAGCTTTTTTTTTTCTCTTCTCTCTAATTTTAATGTGAAAATTTCCCAACAATATTAGCTATGGGTCTATTTGGTTTTAAAACACATGTATTGTCACTTCCAAGCATACGAATTACTAACATTTCAAATGAAGATCACAAGTAAATCCAAAGTTAAATGGTGGAAAGGTGACATGTGTATTAAATTATGCAATATTATAACTAACAAGTAAAGTATCTCGATTGAGGATTTGATGCAGGGTTACACAAGCATTATAACATGTGATTAGTCATCTAAACACTAAAGTTAAGGTCTTTTAGACAAAGGTAAAAGAGATAAAAGAGCCTAGGGCACTGTGTACCCTAGGGGAGCCTCCGCTCGGACTTCAGGAGCTTCTTCGTCGTGATGCGTTAAGCGTAGTATACCCTAGGGCGTTATTTTAAGCCTTTTGCTTTTCTTGTAATAAAAAAAAGGTAATAGAGATAAATTTCTCTTGTAATATAATAAACTTTAGTAAAATTCTTTAATTTTAAAGTTCTTAGAATAATTTTTTATATTTTTCAATTTTTTAGAAATTTGTTTCTCTTATACTATGATTAAAAAAATGACGAACTACATATGAAGTATACATAACACGTGAACTAATCAAATACTACTTACAAAACGATCTAATATATGTCTTAAATATGAACTAAACTAATTAAATCCAATTTAGACTAATAACTTATTATAATTTCTGAATTTGAGAGCTAAATTGAGTTACAATGTTAGTAACAATTAATTAATATACATATGAAGTTCACACGGTATGTGTTTAATTGGTATTTTGTTACTAAAGTCTAATTAAGACAAGATATTTTGATAACTTAAAAAAAATTAAGTTTTTCTAAATTTTCTTAAATTACATAAGAAATCTAAATCATCAACCTTTTAAAAAATATATTTCGAATTTTTCTATTTTGACTTGGAATATCATCTTGTATTATTTAAAAAAAAAGTTGATGAACTAACTTTTTTTTTGGCTAAATATATCATAACCTTTATGACCTAGTTGAACAAATATGGCAAGAAAAAGCCAAGGAATGTGTGCAATCTATTTTTATTCTGTCAAATGTCAAGTGGGCATTTCAGGGGAATCGGAATCTTGGCAGTGTTATTCTCATATTCTTCCATTACAATAGCTGAAATGGACAAGGCATCTTCCAGGAATCACCTAAAATAAGAATAAGAAGGGCTTTTTTTAAAAGTGGCTTCAAGGTGCATGGATTTGACAGGGTAATCTAACACTTCTTTCCTTGGATGCTTATAAAGATGAAACAACATACTCTGTTCAGTTTTATGGTGTCTTATTATGTTTAGTGAATTTTAACTATTTATTTATGCAGGTTCTATGTGAGCTCCACATAAATAGACGTGGAGTCCACATAAACGAATGACTAAGATTCACTGGTCACAACAAAATACCATAAAAACTGGACAAAGGATTTGAACTCTATAAAAATTATATATATATACTAATGCAATTGCTATAGTAATTGAAGTGATAAAACTTTAGTAATAACCACAATCTTATGCATAAGTTGAGTTGATTTACCTAAAATTATTAGGAATATTAATCCTAATTAGTTTAAAAGAACAATATAATCAAGTTTGAATTGGTTTATACCTTTGCAATTGCAACCACACCTAACCATTTTAAATTGATTGTATAAAAGAATAATCAAATTCCGGAATTTTAATGCTTTTCAGATATTTGACTTAGTCATGTGGTCCATTGCGTTTTGGAATTTCAATAGATATATACTACAATTATACCAAGTTGAATTTAAGTGATAAAATGAAAGTTGGAAACATCTTTTCATCAATCAATTAGATAAGTTAAAATAGGCTAAATTCCATAAAATGAATATCACAATCGTGTATTAAAAATGATAAGACAGATAAATCTTTTCTATCAATTGATAAAAAGGTTAATTAATTATTTATTTTAAAATTATTATTATCTTATATTTATATTAAAATTATTATTGAAAGAATCAATCTATAAATCATGTTTAAGTTCTATGATATATAGAGAAAAAATTGGCCAATTTGGATTCCTAAAAGGCATATTGTGAGAGCAAATGACCATGAAGAGAAGAAGGACTTGTGTCTCGGCTAAGTATAAGTAGAGTCTTAATTACGATTAATGTTTGTTTACCTTTACTCTCTTATAAAAATTTGCTCTCATTAGCTACTTAATAAATATATAGGCTGAAAATTTATGATGCAGCTCCTTTGAAACTTATTGATAAAATATTGCACTAACCTAAGAGTTATAGTGAAAAAAGCCTTTCTCGATTCATGTAATTTAATAATGTGACAGACTTGAATGGTTTCAATTATTCTTATGGTCCTTTGACTAGGGTTTTGGAATAGTATCAGTCTGAATATTTGTTTAAGACCCTTACTTATCATTATATCAAATTGAAAAAAAAAAAAGTAGTCATTAGTGCAAAAAGTACTTTTCCTCCATTAAGTTAGTGGCCTTTGTATATATATATATATATATATATATATATATATACTTGTCTTTGTGGCCACTAGACATGAAGTGGAATCCTTAATGTGCACTAGTTTGTCTCCATTAGATACTAAATGGAATCCTTAATGAGTGGTTTTACTTAAAAAATTTAATAATTTCAATCTTTTAAATGAGTGATAAGACATTTAATAACCAATATCAGTAATGAACACACAATTTTGTTTGGTCATATTAGAAAGTTATTTTTATAGAGATTGAATTTGTAAAGGAAGAATAGTCTTTTAACTTTCATTATCATTGCATCACAAGACCTCGTGATCATTAAAATTAGTTGTAACAATCGGAATCAAACTCAGGTGTTTTCAATCAGACCCGAGTTTAAGTTGCCTAAGTCTAAACTGGCTCGACCCGAATTTTTTAAAAACAAAACGATATTATTTTATTTAGAAAAGTTAGGTTTTAGTTGTTCTAGGTTTGAGCAGCCCAGATTTAGACCTAATTAGAAAAAGAAGTTTTACATTTTTAATTTTTAAAAAATTGAGGTGGCCTATTATCATCCCTAATTAAAATGAGAAAATTTTTAATTAATTTTGGTGCTTCGATAATGAAATTTAATATTGGATTTTTTTAATTTCAAAGATATATTAATTTATTAAAAATAAGAAAATATAATCTTAATTTTTTAAAATTTAACATATAATAAAAGATGAAATGCCAAGAAATGAGATTTTCTTAACTTCCATTTTTTTTCCTTCGATTAAAGAAAATTTCTTATTAATAAGTTCTAAATTAGAAAAATTATTGTTTTTACATATCATAATTGTAATATTACTAAAGATATATAATGATTATTTAATTCATCTTTTAAAGTTTAAAGAATCATATAAAATTTTATTAAGATATTTTTCTTCTTATAATAAAATGACCATTAATAATTACCAAAATTCAAAATTTATGTTTTAATTTACACTTTTTTAGCATGTCATGTCAAAAATGTCTCTTATACCTATAAACAAAGTATTGAAATTTATAATCGTAAAAAATTATTTAATATTTGTAGTCTATGTATATATATATATACATCATCAATAATCGGTTGAAGTATCGCTGAGATGTAGAGCTTAGAGAGATCCGATAGTACCCTTATCGAGTAGAGAGATTGTTTCGGAGATATATATCTTGTGTAAATATTAAAAAAAACCTTAAAAAAACTAGAAAAGGGTAAGTAAATTGAACAATTAACTTTTTTTTTCCCTACTGTAAGACAAATAGATCAGATATTTCGATCGAGAGAGAGGAGGAAAATTCTGTGTAACTGAATATATATATCCGACAAGTCTTACTGTATGTCAATCCAATCATAATCATCTTCTCCAACTTTTCAAATATACAAAGATGGATTCTCACAATGTAATGAAGTTGGAACTTGGAACCAAAAACAACTTGAACACTATTCTGTGTAACTGAATATATCCGACAAGTCTTACGATATGTCAATCCACTCATAATCATCTTCGCCAACTTTTCAAATATACAAGAGATGGATTCTCACAGTGTAATGAAGGTGGAACTTGGAACCAAAACTTGAACACTATTTTATAGGAACACGTGAGATTCATATCTCACAGGAGAACAATAGGCACTTAGAAAAATATCGCAAATCTGTAATATATCACTATTGTACCAAAACCAACCAGCATGGACGGTGATTTTTGTATGAGCATGGCTTATATATCATCACGAAGGAAAGGAGGGTGAGCCAAGAATTGCATAACCGTCCACCAGCGTCACAAACATTAAGACAAGGAGGTGGAGGGTCCACAGTATCGTATGGTTTCGACACGACGCAGTCTCTCCGTCAGGTGGGGTCGATAATAATGGCAGGGGAAGGAGCTTACAATGAGGACAGTCTTGTTGTTGTTGGTGGTCTCGTTATTTAAATAACACAAGTTATATGTCTACGTACAGAAGTATTGAGAGAAGAGAACAGTATAGCAGAGAGAACAGACTAGGAGAGGAGACGAGAGAATATAATTTTTTTCTTTTTCCTTTTGGTTTTTGATGATTGAGAAAAGGAGAAAGGGAGAGAAGGTTCATTATTCTCTCCTTTCTTGGTTGATGAGAATATTATTTTTATCTCTGAGAAAGGAAGTTGGAGAGACATTCCATAGTTTTTGCATGCTTTTCATATCTTCAGTCTTTGGACTGTGTTGATTAAGAGCAAAAAGAAGAGAAAGTTTGAGTCTTTAGAGTAACCCAAGTGAGAAAAATGGGTTGCAAGTACAAGATTGGTCTGATGCTTATCGTCACTGTTATTGTTGTTTGGGTCACCTGTGCAGAAGTTACACAGGTCTTGTTCTTTCTTAAGCTTTCCCTTTCAATGGCTTTCTTCTGGTGTTCCTTACCAACATGTTCATATCAGATAGAAGAAAGCATTTGGTTTTATAATTAGTTGTCTTGCTTCCTTTCCCCCTAGATTGTGAAAGATATGGTGTTCTTATTGTGGTTTTCTTCTTGTTGTTTCTGTTCATATGTCCCATATAATTTGGACGACACCCGCCATGAATGTCTTTAACTGTGTTCTTGGCATTCACAACGGTTCTACAGTAATCTACTTGAAGTTTTTTTGGGTTCATCAACATGCTTGTCTTGGTGTCTGCCGAAGCTTTGAACTGACTTGTCATTGTTTGAACAGGGTCTTTTCACAGACTATGAGCACCCCTTTATGATGGCTTATGTTGGTACCTCACTTTTGGTTCTCTATCTTCCCATTGGATTCATCAAGGATTGGTGGATAAGGTCTGTAAGCAACAAGGGAGATAACGAGGAAGAAACTAGTGACAATTCAGGAGATGATCATCTAGAACATAACAGTGCATCTGCTAATCTTGACATCGAACAACGTGGTACTGTTGTTGCTAAAGACACTTCCATGGTTGTAGGAATAACGGAAAATGAAAATCCTGCAATGTCTGAGAATAATGAGGACACCAACTCAAAGAAAATTAGCAGCTATCAAGAAACAAAACGAGCTGCCACCATCGGTTTCTTTTTTGCTCCTATCTGGTTTTTCACTGAGGTATCGTAAAACTTAACATGAAAGAATGGAAATTGTTCTTGAGCAGAGAAACCATAAAAGATAAGCTTGAATTTGCAGATGAAAAACTGTCCAAAATTCTTGGATGGAGTTGGTTTTGTTTGGGTTGTTTCATGTTGATTGATGTAGATTCTCCAAACTGACAAGACTCAACTTGTGGATGTGTAAAATTTGATTAATCCAAGAATGGTTTGATGTTATTGTTTTCTGCAGTATCTAACAAATGCTGCACTTGCAAGAACAACGGTTGCCAGTACAACGTTATTGAATTCAACTTCATGCCTTTTTACTCTTATTATTGGAGCGGTTCTGGGTGAAGAAAAGATCAATATAGTCAAAGTAATTTCTGTTATTGTCAGCATGGCAGGCGTTGCTATGACAACCATTGGGAAGACATGGTCCGCAGATAATCAACATTCAAGCTCATCCGGGTATGCTTCACTTTTCCATTTTTCAAATTCGATGATCTTCAAAGAATTATGAACACGAAAATAGTTAGTTGACAGTTCATTAATAGTCTGACATGAGATTGTGACATCTATTGGAGCTAATCACTTTTATGTGATCTTTCTTTTGGTGGGAAGGGATCACAAACATTCACTTTTAGGGGATCTGTTTGCAGCCCTCTCAGCTTTGACTTATGCTCTATTTACAGGTGAATTCTTTCAAACAATTTTGGTTTTTATTCGTACTTGTTTTCAGTTTTGTTGCTGATATGTGAAATTGAACGTAATCACCTGACAGTGCTGCTTAAAAAGTTTGCTGGAAAAGATGGAGAAAAGGTGGACATGCAGAAGTTGTATGGTTTTATTGGACTATTTACACTGATTTCCCTTTGGTGGCTTGGTGAGGACATACTTTCGTATCTGAACTATAGATTTGCCAAACTTCTTATTGTATCAAACCTGTTCTTGAAGGATTGAGTTTTCCAGGACTGGTGATGCAAAAAGTTTCCCTGAATTGGTTTTTGTCAATAATTTCCACTGCTTCAACACCTTTCTGTCACCTTTGACTCGTCTTCTGGATTTCAATCATCTGTTTGATCTTCTTTTACATGTTTCCTGAACTTATCAGCCTGGACAGAGTTTTACTATTTTTTCTTGCGTTTATATCTTCAGTTTGGCCTCTCAATGCCTTGGGGATGGAGCCCAAGTTCGCATTTCCACACTCAGCTAAACTGACAGGAATCATAATCGCTAACTGTTTGGTTGGAAGCGTTTTCTGTGACTACTTCTGGTATGCTAAACTCAAATTCAGTTTCATGTTTAGTTCTTCTTCTACGCGAGTAAGTAAGATTTGTTTGATCTCCACTTTCAGGGCATTCGGTGTTGTATGGACCAATCCACTAGTGGCTGCACTTGGCATTTCCCTTACCATACCAATTGCCATGTTGGAGGACATGGTAATACATCGCCAACGCTATTCTGTAGTTTATCTTCTTGGTGCAGCTCAGGTGAACTTTTAGCAGAATGAGATTGGGAGTGCAACCTTTTCACAGTGTTGTATTTACTTCTTATTGTTTCTTCTTGCAGGTTTTTGTAGGGTTTGTAATAGTTAACCTGTCAGATTGGATTTCCCAAAAGATCAAGAAGATAGCCCCTGAAATCCCAAGAATAAACATGACTTTCCTCCGCCCTGGATAATTTTGCTGACAAAATTGGCCCTGTCAACTTGCTTGCTTGCTTGTTGAGCTCTTTCTGTTCACAAGTTGCAGGGCTAAAAGTAACAAATTGCACTTCATGTATGAATGGGAAATTTGATTTTGAACCTTCAAATTAAAATAGATATGGTGATTGCAGCAACATCAAGCAAGGACCATATACACTCCCCAAACTGTCAGTAAAGAGTTTAAAGTATACTTGAGACCTTGGAGAGTGTGCCATATCTCTAACATGTTTCTTCTGTTACAAAAAGACAGAAATCTGCAGACTAATGGCTAAAAACAGCAAGCAGACAACTTTGTAAACAGAAGCCAAGTTGCAACCTTACTTACCATTGATAAGTAACACAAGCAGAGGAGGGGATTTACAAATTTTACTGAAGGAGTTTGTCTCCTAGAGTTGAGAAGTTGCGGTATATAAGTAAAACATTTATATCTTGAAACTAATGGAGTTAAATAGCATAGTGGTACTTAAGAATTGGGACATAAAGACCATTTCACCCAATTTCACTGCTAGATTTAAGTTCCTTCATTGGCTAAATGATTTATTTGAAACACGTGATTTGCAAATTATATATGCAGTTGAAAATTTACTCAATACATATCTAAAATAGAGAGACTGAATTTCAAAATAAAAATAGATTGGATAGGGGAACAAATGAGTCTGTTGGCTCGCTACAATACTTCCTGATGGATTGTCCATACACAATCTAGCATAGCATTTGGTCACGTGTAAGGTTGCTCAATAGGCACCAATATTATAACAGATCGAAAGATCAACAGCAGCTTAACAAATTTGTATCAATCTTGACAAATTTGCAATAATCTAGCACAAAGCCAACTTTGAAACGCCTCCAAGGATCTGAAAGCTGAATTATGAGAAAACATAAACGATACGAGAAAAGGATGAGAAAAATGGCCTAGTCATCATGGAATATCCAATAGTCCTGTTTCTCCAAAAAAATTTATAAAGGATGATCTTTTCCTAAAGCACCCTAATTGCAGAAAGCATTTTTCTCCATCCTTTTGAATTGGGACAATGAAATCAGACAACAAACTTGATTACGTGCAATTATAGGATCCTAGGCTGAAGAACAAGACGGGGTTATCATCAACGAGCTATGCAATTTTCCTTCATTTGCTCTCAGGGGATATTTCCAACTTACCATTATACGGTTCTTCAGGTCTGTGTGTCACTTATCACCGTTGCAACCAAATCCACTCACAGAGCAATGACATTCATGAATTTCCTTTTGGCAAATGCCAACCACCATTTGTTAGGAGTCCCATTTGGTCTATAAGCAACACTCAGCAACCTCCCACTTGTTTCTTCTCTTATCTGCTTTAGGTAATTTCTAAATAGTTCTGCAATTAAGAGTGCATTAACACAAATACCAAAAACCCAAGTCAGAACTAGTCGAGCAGCTGGTTCTCACAGGAAACCAGGATCCACATAGTAAAAATCTTGTGTTGAAAGTCTACTGAAGTTTCTTAATTATGCCAAAGAGGAAACTTAGTGGACAAGTAGAAATCTAAATATTTGCCATCAAGAAAGCGATGTTCCAAGCGTAAAGCTAAACTCAAGTGACTATCTAACATTATTGGTTCCAAGAAAACTTCAACAATGACAGCAGATGCAGAAATGATGCAAAACATGTCTAAAATAGAGATACAAAATATAGGGGGTGAAACTTGTTAATCTTCCATGAGTTTAACTCGAAAATTAAAGCAAAT